>JAQQPU010013489.1:648-24204 GCA_029168905.1 Artemia sp. Kazakhstan ARC1039 | reverse complement strand
CATGTCATTGACCTCATTAACCACGTGTTCTCCCTAGGGACTCTATGACCATATTTGGACCATAAACCACGTGGTCATGTCACGAGTCAATAAGGCCCTTCTACTAATGTCATTGTGGGTAAAACTACATCTTAAAAGTTAAGGTGTGGACATAATTTTTCCCATGGAAGAGATGAAAATCTAACAGGCAGCAGTTCTTAATATGGTTTAAATTGCATCTAATATCACCGCCCCCTCCTCTACCCTGCGGGTTTGCAGACTAGAAGACCCCAGTTTTCTATAATATATGGTTCTTTTGCGTATATGATAATATTACATTTTCATCTTTTATTTTTTGTCGTGTTTTTAGCTGTCTTTCTTATGTTTTGTTGCTCGTCAATTTGTTTTTATTTTCATTATCTGTGTTTTTAAGATTTATCGTTTGGGACGAGTAAGAGACGCATTTACCTTTATTAATATCTTGAAAGCAAATACCCTCCAGAGTGTATCAAGTTTTGCAGTAAACATGCCGTTCTAAGGACTGTCAAAGAATGGGGAATCTCAGTTGTCGTGCAATAGTTTATTTTTAGAATTTGGTTCCAGAAACAAAATATTGACAAAGGTTTCATGGACGAGTTGCTTGGAGGGTTGTACGACTGGAAAGGAATGACCTTTCGAGTCCTGGCGGGGTAATGAACCTTAAAACAAAATGAATGGTGTTTTGAGCAAAAACTAAAACGCCGAAAAAGAAAGGCTTTTGGGTGAAAAATGTCAAAATAGTATTAGCTGGCATTGAGGGATGCGCAATCAGGATGTACCACCATTAAGCTAATAAAAAAGAATTCTGTGGGGGTTTCGGGTATCGTTACGTTCCAAGTGGGGATTCCCCCATGGGTTCCTGTGGTAGGGATGCGCAAAACTGCGTCAAGCATATTAGCCCTCTCTGTTTGAAATGGGGTAAGTTGTATGACATCATTGGAGTCCAGAAGGGTGTGTCATGGAGTCTTGCCAATTGTGTTCCCTGTAATAGAATAGGTGACTGCACTGTGCAGGTGCGATGGGCTGGTAGCTCCACTTATCTGGTCCTTTAAAAGGCGAGGGTGTGTCGCGTGGTGTAACATCTGCGGAAAATTAGAAACGGGAAGTGATTTGGTATCGCATGGTGTATTTCCCGGTCCGATGGTGTACCGTGTGGAAACGCACAATGAGACTACCAAAAATGAGAAAACCGGGAAATACACCATGCGATACCTCATTTTTTGGTAGTCTCACCATGCGATTGTCTCATTTTTGGTAGTCTCATTGTACGTTTCTATGCAGTACACCATCGGACCGGGAAATTCTGATTTTAATTTTAACAATTGATTTGGGGCCAGGCGTTTCACCAGCTCCGGGTAGCGGGACTCATCCCAGTTTGTGAAATCTATCCGAGAGCTAATGTACTCTCCATTTTCCAAATCTTCTAATAAATTATTAGTTTTAACTTTTAACAATAAAGAATCCATATCCCAATAAAAAACTTGAACTTGTCCCTCCCTCGGCCACTGGCGCTTACATACATTATAATAAAACTCCAAAATGAGTTTTTTTGAAATTTTCTAAAATGGCATAACCAGCGGCAATGTTTTTATTTAAAATTACGTTTCTTTTTTCCTAAGTAAGAGGACCATATTGGAGTCTATGATCGTGAATGATGTGAATTTTGGATCTGTAATGGTTCGGGCATATTCTTTTGAGTCGGTCACAACGTCACAACGAATCCTGTTTCGCAAACTCTCACACATCTTACTAGAGTCCAAATTTAAAATGAGTTTAAAGATTTCTTTTTCGACCTTTGTTTTCGTTTGAGACCGTTTGCTGACAAAAGTGTCAACAAACGTCTTCATGTAAGGTTTTTGGTCAAATTGGAGGGATCTATGAATCCTTGTGACATTGAAACCGTTGGCAAGCATCTATCGGAAAAGAAAAGAACGTGGTGTCCAACAATATTCCGTTTCGGCTCCAGGTCAGCAATAAGCTTTTGTTTCGAAGGTGTCCAATGTATGCTTTTATTCTCTACTAATGATAAATTGTAGGGACTCAGCGAGTCCCTTTGCACCGGTCTATTGATGCAGGGGAAAGCAAAGTCTTTTGACTAGTCATGAAGTTCCAGAAGAATTTCCCCATCAATTTCGAAAAACCCTCCTTGTGGTCCATTTTCCTCAACAGTGTGAATATTGGGGAAATCTGGAGCAGAAGTGTTGTAAAGCCATTGGTAATTCCCACACTGTAAATAAAAACGAAACATTGCCGACGGATAAAGGGTATTCATATCCAAGAAAACGCCATCCGAATTTTTACCGGTGCGTTGTCCAGTCGGGTCGGTTTCAAGGATACGATCCCCGTGACAAACATACCCTCCCCACATGGATCTCTCTACAAACAGGTACTGATCCATGTTGGCGATCAGGCCGATTTCTGCTCCACTCATTTTAAGAATTAAATCCATCACCAAATAAGGAGTGGAAAAAAATACCCTAAATCCAACCCAAACTCTTCATGAATTTTGTCCATGTTCTTACAGACAATATCCAACAACGTCAATACAATACTTGCCAGGTACATTTTACAATAATCCCACCCATTTTTACACCCTCCCTTTGCCCAAACCCTCTTGGCAAACTCATAATCGGCAGTGGTGCATTGACGATCGCGAAGTGAATCATAAAAGTGCGATGGGTGGTAATTTTTCCTCACGTAGCTTTGAGGTGGAGCTGTAGTACTCGTACGGGTATATGCCCTTACACGTTAATAAATCATACAGTTCCTCATCTGGAAAGTGCTGTTTAAGGAGGGGGAAACTATTAAAATCGTCGCTTTTTTGAGTTTGAATCAATTGATTTAGGGATTTAGGGAAGAAACTAAAAGAATCAAGGAAACGGATTTTATTCCAACAAATAATACCATTATGAACTTTTTGCCATTTAAATTCTAAGACTAGCAGCTTTTCAGATAATTTTGGTATGATGTTATATGAAAAAGAACCTTCTACCCATGCGCAATCTACATTTTCACCTTTCTGCAATCGTGCAAACGCTGGTAATATGAATTTCAGATCATAGTTGGAATTGTGCATTTAAAACGCTAAAAAGTATTACTTCTTAACATTGAAATTACACAATTTATGTGCTACCATCCGAAATTTACTTCCTCTTGATGAAATTTCTTAGTATAAATGATCATGGGCCCGGGTTTTCGCTTCTCCCTCATTAATTTTTTCTTACAAACCCAACAAATACCTTCAATTTTAATTTCCAACTCGTCCTCTGGTGATAGATTCATTAGATAGCGTGTATGACGCAGCCGTAAAATTGCCTCATTTGCTAGCTTAATGAGAGCAACCATAGCTGTGCCAACACAATCTGTTCCACCCAATGTGTACCAATTGCATGGTATTACTTAAATCTCTCAGCGCGTGCGCAAGAGATCGCAATGGCTTCATGTTTTTACACATGATTCAAATTTGACAGTTCCGACACATACATGAGAGCAGCCTCAATGTCCAATGATACCTTGTTGCTCTGTAACAGTGTGTTCTGAAAGCTTTTGAACCACAAGGTAGCATTGTCCCCTGAAACCATTTCTACAAACTGGTATCCACGACGCTTGTAGTGTCTCAAATGATTATTTAATTTTAATTTACTACAGGATCTTGATAGACAGATTGGGCAATAACGCCATGTACCCCTTTTGCGCCCTTTACCCTAACTTAAAACCCTGATAATATTTGGAATTGGAAAGAAATGTCGAATTAATTCAGGATCTTTGGCAGGTTCGTAGAGAAGCCATGCCCAGTGTTTCACTGAGTCAATTGACGGTGCTGTTACAGAATAAATTACCCCTTTTTATCAGTAAGTTCCCCATCTTCAAATTCTTCATCAAACTGTAAAACTGTTACCCCGACTTTTAAGTGTTCATTTGCCTTTTCAAAAATGTCAATCCCCTAAAGCGTTACTGGATACTGACCCCTTAAACAATTAAAATCTAATTTTGGAAAATCAGAACCCCCTTTCCCGTTTACTATCCAATTGTCTAAGTTTGTCTTATTTGCATCATCCTTCAACGGTTTATGTCCCGCCACAAGTACGGAATATTTGAAACACCCCCAGCCCGTGTCGAAAATAAAATCGTTGTACACCCCTAGTAGATTTTAAATTACTTTTATATTTTACACCCCCTTTCCCCCTCTCCCACCTCTTAAAGCAAACTCCCTTTTGAATTTAGTTATATTTAATTCTAATTTTTCTATAAATAAAACCGATAAACCACCCCATTCTCATTTTACCCCTCCAAGTTATTAAAAGTATCATGGAGGGGTATAAAAATAACTTGGAGAGGTAAATAGCTCGGACACCCTCAAAATTATGCAGGTCTGGGTGTAGCGTCTGCATCATTGTTTGAATATGATGGTAGGGCAAATCACCCAAGCTTGCATTAAAAAAATAATTTTAAACTCAATGGATGCTTTTTAAGAATCCCGCCCTCCCACCTCCCGTAAAAGTTTTTTCAAGAAGGGCCCAAATCATGCTGACGTAGAGGTGTGCGGTTTCTTTTGGGTCCGTTTGAATAGTACTACATGACAGGGAATTAAACGGGGCACAAAACTCGCCTTGTAGACGTGAATATTGTCCAAAGCGGTATCTGCTAAATAAAAATCAGGTAATACTGGGGGCGAGCCAGCTCAACTTTGTCCCATATCACAATGAGGGGCGGGTACTGCATCTTCTAGCTTCCTCTCGATATCGTTAGCTGGTAAATGATCTAATAAATGGTCCAAAAATTCATTGCTGAGGCCGAGGTCCCTCGAAAAACGGTCTAAATCAATGTTGAAGAACTCACTAGCCGGACTCACCCTAGCTCTTAATTCTTAATGCCACAAGTTTGACAAGAAGAGTAGTGTGGGGGGGGCAATCTCAAAGTCAAAGATAGGGAAATTAACATTGAGTTTCAAACGCATGCCCTCTGGCGTGACGCGGCACACCTATACAACGCGGTCAGTTGCTTCTAGGCGATATCCCCACCCAGGCAAGAGTTCAAAGGTTAGGTCAGGTGTTTATTCAAAGATATGCCCTCCCCGGTTTCAAAGACATTCTCTACCTTTTCCTTTGGATTTCAAACGCTTGCCCTTTGACGTCAGGCGAAAAACCTGTTTCTAGGAGAAATTATCACCCTTGGTAAGAGTTCAAAGGTTAGGACAGGTTTTTTTCTATAACGCAGCCCTGGAAAGTTTCTCAGAGATATTTACTTAGAATGTGGTCCGTATAATACACAAGTTTTAATAATAAGTTCCTAGCCCCTCACCCCTGTTTCTAGCGCAAGCCCTCTAACGTCACAGTGCACACCCCTTCTCAAGCGCATGTTACACCACGCAACACACCCTCGCCTTTTAAAGGGCCAGATAAGTGGAGCTACCAGCCCGTCGCACCTGCACAGTGCAGTCACCTGTTCTATTACAGGGAACACACTTGGCAAGACTCCATGGCACACCCTTCTGGACTCCAATGACGGCATACAACTTACCCCATTTCAAACAGACAGGGCTAATATGCTTGATTTAGTTTTGCGTATCCCTACCACAGGAACCCATGGGGGAACCCCCACTTGGAACGTAACGATACCCGAAACCCCCAAAGCATTCTTTTTTATTAGCTTAATGGTGGTACATCCTGATTGCGCATCCCTCAATGCCAGATAATACTATTTTAACATTTTCACCCAAAAGCCTTTCTTTTTCGGCGTTTTAGTTTTTGCTCAAAACACCATTCATTTTTTTTCTAAAGTTCGTTATCCCGACAGGACTCGAAAGGTCCTTTCCAGTCGTACAGCGCTCCAAGCAACTCGTCCATGAAACCTTTGTCAATGTTTTGTATCTGGAACCAAATTCTAAAAATAAACTATTGCACGACATGTGAGATTCCCCATTCTTTGACAGTCCTTAGAACGGCATGTTTACTGCCAAACTTGATACACTCCGGAGGGTATTTGCTTTCAAGATATTAATATAGGGAAATGCGTGTCTTACTCGTCCCAAACAATATATCTTAAAAACACAGATAATGAAAATAAAAACAAAATGACGAGCAAGAAAACATAAGAAAGACAGCTAAAAACACGACAAAAAATAAAAATAAACTGAAGTCACGTTTAGGGTTTTTCGCAATAAGGCCAGGATAAGTATTTTCCCATTGGTCGCATTTATCATAGTGACAATTGGAGCATAACAATCCTATATTATGAGAATCACAAATCTCTTCGAGACAAGAATTACAGCCTTTAATTTGCACTGAATAACCTCTATGCAATTTTCATGGATTGCCTAATTTACACTTTTCATTATACTCATCATTAAAAGTACAATTCTCAAAGGATGACCAGCTGCCCAAATTATACAAGCATAATGAGCATGTGTAATATATTTTTCGATGTTGACTGGTCCACTTCCAAAGACAAACTGACTCTCAAACAAGACCTTCTAGGAGCGTTACAAAATGGCCATCTATGCAGTGGTTAAGAGCAAAACCACAATATCATTTTGCTTTGTCTCAATCAATTTATCTATTAATTGAGTAAAAGCCTGGGGGCCACGACGAAAAAGTTTCATACAATAGTGCAAAAAAGGGGAATCGGTTCCTGTTATATCGTTCAGTATTTCTCCAAAAAATATCTTTCCTTGAAGAGATAATTCCAGAAAGTTGTCATCCTAAACTAACGACTTTTCAAATTTTGCTAGACTACGCATGATTTTGTGTTTTTCAAATCTAAAAATTTTAACACTCTCACTGTTTTATACAAACTGTTTTCTATACATTGTCCTCTTCAATATATTTCACGGGCGCATTTAATCCATCTTTTAGTCTCTGTATATGCGTTATATTCACCTTAGCCGTGAAGCACAATTGTTCTTCCGACTTGAATTGATTAATGTTATGACATTTCCATTATACATATTATCCCATTCTAGGGCTAGTAGGGAACCCCTTGGAATTTCTACCGCCATCTTAGGCACTCTAGGTCCCGTTTAATTAACACTTTTATAATTAAATAATGTATAAGAATCAATGTTGACTGTCCCACTTCCAGAAAGAAACTGATCCTCAATCAATAGTTTCATTTACCTGGGAACGTGTGTCTAGACATGCTCTTGCCTAGTAACACAATTTTCCTAGAAACAGGGAAGAGGGTGTATCCTTGAAATCATGCCAAGCGCGGGAATGTCTCCTAGAAACAGGCGTGTCGCGTGACGTCAGAGGGCATGCGGTTGAAACTCAATGTTAATTTTCCTATAGCTGCCTTTGAAATCCAATGCCATTTTCCCTATGTTAACTTCTCTATCTGACCCTTTGAAGGCCTTATGGCCCCACTACTCTAAACTCGAGTAAAATATTCAAATTTTGCAAAAGTCATATTGTGTAGGGAGGGGGAAGGGGTATTTTCGGGTGGGGGTATTTTCAGGGGTTATTTACCTACCGCCCTTCCCCCTCCCCCCCCCCCCCGCCCCCCCCCCCCCCCCGGGGGGCTGGGCATTTTCCTCATGGAGAGGGTGTTTTTATGGGAGTTATTTTCCAGGTGGCTGTTTTCTTTTTTGGGAGGGATATATTTTCCGAGGGGTCAGTTTCAGGGATGTTTTCCTTTGGATGCTATTTTCGGTGGTTGGAGGGTATTTCCCAGATTAAGCAAACACGGGGGGGGGTAAACGCCTGCAATCCCCGACACATCCATCATCAAGAATGGACATATCTCGTCTTGAAATACCGTAACCTGTCAAAAGTAGCAGTTTGATTTTATATGCTTCAACGAAGTCTTAGATACAGCACCGAAAAATATATATTCAAATGTTTGTCTCATTTTGTGGAAGTCCTTGAAAAATCAAATAGATATTCGGCATGAACATTTGACATAATGAACATTTATCAACAAAAAATTAATTCAAGTTGACTTCTCTATCAACAAGGAAACCCTCCCTGTTTGCCGAAAGTGTATATATGAATATAAAATAGCCCATTTTTTAGCTGGTCTTCCTGTTTGTCAAAAGTCTATGTATAAATATAAAATAGCCCATGTTTTAGCTGGTCTTCCGGTTTGCCAAAATTCTATGTATGAACATAAAATAGCCCATGTTTTAGCTGGTTTCCCTGTTTTCCAAAAGTCTATGTATGAACATAAAATAGCCCATTTTTTAGCTGGTCGGTGCAATTATAAAATTGTTTCCTAATCTGAAAGGTTAATGATATCTAAATTCCCCAGAAAATTTTTTAGCATAAGGAACTCCAGGAATGGACTGACCTACATATTAAAATGAAACAGAAATAAACTTAAGCAAGTAAATGTATGGTAACAATAGGTACTTAATGCCGTTATATGCTGGTAAATCTGGCAAAATACCCAAATATAAAGAGCTGCTTAAAGTTCTCGTCAACACGAGATATTTAATTTGACGTTTTCCAACCATGCAAACTTGAAAAAACACCTTAGCTTATATTTTTTCCCCATTACTCCCAACAGGAAGGACGGCTGGAGTGTTCAATAGCTACCAAAATATCCATGGAAATGTGGTATCTTTGTTTCAAGCCTCAGCACTCTCATTTGATTCTCCTTTCTCCTTTGCAAACCATATAATTTTTATTTTCACTTACCTAAAGTTGTTCCCATGAGTGTAAGGAATTTAAATACATTTCTGGAAAATTTAAATTTTCACTTAACTACAATTGTTCCCATGAGTGTGAAGAATTTAAATGTATTTCGGAGAAAAGAAGGGTGAAAATGGTTATTTCATTTCTACATAATATAAATATGCTTTAAACTTTAGTAATCAAATGAATATTTTTAAGTTGTTACCATATCTTTTTTCCAGACGTCTAACACCCAATCATTCCTTTTTTATCATCTTGCTTGCAATCCTGACAAACAGAAAAAACTTCGAGAAGAAATACGCAGATTTCTTCCAACACCTGATGCCAAGCTGAAACCAGAGAATTTAACTAACATGAAATATCTAAAAGCTTGCGTCAAAGAAAGCCTTCGGCTATCGCCGGCTATTTTTGGTAATTCCAGATACAACAATAAAGACATGGTAATCTGTGGTTACCAGGTTCCAAAAGGTGTAAGTACTTAATTTTTTTCCTTTGTTGTTGTTTGAATCCCACTACTTCTCCAATTTATAACGAGAATAATTGATTCTTTATATTATTGACCTTCAACCATCTGACAATAACCTGAACCGTCTTGCGTTTTCAATTATTTAATGGTTGTAATCAAGAGGCGCAGCTTGGTCAAGGTAGAAAACCTAATCGCTGTGATTGACTAGAAGGTAAGAAGGTGAGAGGTTTTTCCAAAATATAGATCTATTCCACTGACAAACTTTCACTTTCAATATAGTACCCCAGCAGGCAAGCTCATAATCAAATGATTTTTATGGCATAATTAAATAAGTAGTAACAATAGGCCCCAAACTACTCAAAGAACAGACCTATATACTGAGAAAAAAAATATGAGATTTAGGTGGTAATGTTAATCAAAGATTTCTGGTACTGGAAATCAAAGATTTCCTGGATACTGTTAAGCTTAGTTTTCTAGAATATTAACACCAGGGTCAGACCAAGATTAAAGACTTATGGGGGTTAATGTGACAAGACTATCTAGCGTTGGCCCTCTAAGCTGACTCTAGGCCTAACAAGGCCCTCTAGGCTGACTTTCTAGCCCTACACCTTCCCTCATTTATCTATCTGTTTATAGTACTTGTAATACTTACAGGGAGGACCCTAGTATGTGATTAGTAAAAGATCCAATGTACATGATCATTATTTCTTGATACAGAATCTTGATTACAGGCTTGGCTGAAATGCAGCCTTCTGGTGGTATTTTTGCAACAACAATAAGCATGGAGTCAGTATTCTTCAGTTTAGAAACGCTGTTATCCAAGCTTGTCTCCAGCTTTATCTTACTTCTTCAGTCAATATTGCTGGGGTTAGATTTTTTAAAGTTTTTCTGATCGTAGCAAAGAGCGAAGATAAAACTTAAACGAACAAAAATGATTTCTTCGAAGGTTCCGCGATATTTGGTTCAAATAAACTGATCGGACGTATATCTCTAATATTTTAGAAATATTTAAAACCATTACTTTACTGAACAAAAAAATCGACAAATAAAACAAGACGAGAAGTATTCTTCAGAATGCTGCAGAGGTGCAGCGTACTGAAAACAGCCTTAAGTACGCAGCAGAAATTCAAAAGAAAAACTTATAAGGCTTTATGTAGTATTTCATCAGCCATAATGCCAGTAAATTTTGAAATACAATTTTGATTCTTTTTAAAAAGTCAAGCAAACTCAGTGTTCTGAATTTTGTTGATACTATTGAAGTATCTGGATATTTGAATGATATTAAAATATTATTAAATTGTTGATATTATGATATTTTCTCGCTCTCTATGTTAATCGGTGAGTATAAAAACTGCCTATGTGTATCGTATAAACATATTTTATCTGATGAAAACTGGCTTTTTCTAGTGCATGATCACTATGCCAAACCAATACATGTCCACTCTTGAATGCTATTACAAGGAAGCAGACAAGTTTTTGCCAGAACGGTGGCTGAAAGGGGACGATTCAGAGGTTAAACCAAATCCATATATCACTTTACCTTTTGGCTTTGGGCCAAGAATGTGTATAGGCCGTCGAATTGCTGAACAAGAAATGTGGCTTCTTACTGTCAAGGTAATTAATGCTTACATATTTCTTAGAAGTAGTTCTATGTTTTTATTTACCAGCTTACAACAAAGCTTACTATGTAAATCCCAGATAAACTGCCACATAAAATACACCTACCCAGGGTTATGGTCAGTAGACAACTGCCAAAAAGGTTTGGATCCCCCCCCCCCTTTGAAAATTCTAACATTTTTTTTTCCAGTTTCTCTAAGAATGTGTGATGTTTCTCAATTATTCCGACCGTTTTCTTATATAATGTTCCATTATTTACAAGCCCCCTACCCTAATCTTAAATGAATATTGTCGCATGCAAAGTACTTGGTAGTTGGTAGTTGGTAGTACTTGGTATTTCACAATGATTCAAAAATGCTTTCACACAACTGCATCGGCGGCTGGCTGCTTTGATCATTTGGACTCTTTAAAATAAAACCAGTGTTTTTGAGTATGCTCCCTCCAAATTTTCTAAAAAAAAACTATATGTTAACAAAGGAGAACTTGCATAACTTACTACCCTTTCTCCATGGGTTGTGGAGGGGAGGTCAACCCCGAAAGCCTAGTAGTGTCTCCTTTGGACTATTTTAACAAAATAGCTATCTCAAAATTACTGGATCTATCTGAGGAAAAAGGATGTGAGAGACTGATAACCCTCCGGTCTCTTTTGCATGTTAAGAACCGTACTAGAACTGTTGGTTTTAAATTGAATGAGCCACCTACGAAGTTTTTATGACCACCCTTTCCATAAAGATCTTATATGGTAATAATGGGCAACTTGAATTCTTCACAGCCCTTGGTCCCTGGCCAGGATTTACCAATAGGCCCAATAGTCACGGGCCTAGGGGTGAAAATGCCAGGGGGTGCAATAAATTATCATCAAGTGATTTTTTTCAACAAAACTAGACTGATGTGATCTATCTTCAGAGTGCAAGTTTCAATCCGCCACTGCGCAAATCACACCTCAGAAATCACCAAGCAGAGAAGTGAGCTATTGAGTTTTTATTCCGAGGATCTTGAGCCTAGGATTTTAGATGAATGCTTACATTTTAAACCCTTCTTGGTAAAAATAATAGCGAACAAAGAAAATTGCACCTAGTTTGTTCTAGTTTTGATGGCAGTGAAAATTTTAATGATTTGCCTTCTTACATCATCGATGATGATGATGACCCTGAGTGACCGTATAACTTTTTAAAACAATATTTTAGCAATACTAATACTGCTTCTTCATTTTTATATCCTTCCTAGTGCATTTGAACAGGGCTTGTAAGTTAGTTTTGCCCAATCAGATGCATTTGAAGATCAAGGTGTGTCAGAGAACGATTTTGGTTGAGTAGATCAGATGAGTTCTGACACTTGTGGAGTTTTAGACATTTTTTCCAGAGAGCTAAATGAGAATTCTACCCCCACTGATTTAACGAACATAACCCCGGTTCAGCCGATTGTAATTGAAGAAGAACAAATTAAATTTGCTTGGGCAGATTCTTGCATCCCGATTACACTCAAGGCTATGTTGAGCAAACTAAAGGATTTTACTCCACGCAAATGCCCTCATATTGAAGTTGAACAGAGTGGTGAAGGTAGTGGGGATATTCCAATATCTCCATCATTACCTGAATTTTAATTAACAAATTCTGTGTTGCATACAATAGATGTTTATACGGCAATATTTGGGAATCAATTTAATTCACTAATAGCAGGGGATACTATAATAGATCCAATTAATATTGCCCATGTGTATGTGAGTAAGATTGGAGCTCTTCCTGAACGACAAATTCAGGTTTGGGGAGGATGGGACAGTATGCACGCCTAAAAAGGGCTCAAAATAATTTATTTAAATGGAAATGCTGGTAAAGTTTATTCAACTCTTCTGCACACTGAAATGTTATTCCTTCATCCACATTTGGAAAATTATGAGAGTGTATTAATGGAATGGTTAAGTAGTATTGTCACAAAACTGTATAATTATAATGAGAAGGGTAGTTCGTCAGTGGTTTTATGTATTGATGTAAATACACGTAAACTTAAAAAAATTCTGTTTTTAGAGGTGGGCACAGAGATAGGACTACAGTATTAAAATATCATGCAGATTTAGAAGGATTTAAGGGTGTGCAAAGAATCTGTTTGGAAAAAGGGCAACAGGGTTTCATGTACGCATTTCTTATAGCGGCCTTCAATCCCCTGAAAGGAAGTGCTACAAAGACAAAGTTGGACAAATATGCGACTAATAGGAGGGAGAGATCAGATTTCCTTAAAGTAGATTTGAGTTGTATAAAAGGCCAATTTCCTGTAACACTCAAGGGAATAGATAATTTGAACGGGGTAATGAACATTTAAAGATTGGTGTTACGTTGTTACTGTATGAAGCAGAATTTGAGGAGGATGAGTGCAGTAGTAAAAAGGGGGTAATATTTCTAGTGAGGGCTCCGTCGATTGAAACAGTGAAGTATTTAGTATGGCTTCCTTACACACGACATACAGAGCCTGAAGCAATTGGACATTTCAATCTATTTATAGATATTAGCAGCTTTTCATGTGAGGGAAAGAAGGGGCGTGGGATATGCTATTATTGTCCAATATGTATATCCAGATTTCGGACTGAATTAAAGCTAAAGAATCATGTGAAACACTGCAAACGTCATGTATACCAGTCTGTGGAAACGGTTAACGATGATAGGGTAATTCTACGGTTTAAAAATTTTAAGAATACACTGTTAAAAAAGATAAGATTGTTTTGGACTGTGAGACCAAACTCACAGAAGTGAATGACCCACAAAATTCAATTCGTATTAAAGGACATCAAGCTTTTGTAGTCTCTTATGCCCAAGCTCAATGAGAGTCTAGTAATACCGTGCGGGTGTTAAAAATTGGATGGGGGGATTGTATGGGCACAGCATTGACTAAACTGATCATCACAGTAAATGAGGCAATCTCCCGGTTTCGGCATACAAATTATCCTATGATTCTATCACCAGAGGACCGGTTGGCCCATAAAATAAGAAAATATGCTTGTTTTGTAAGGGGGAATTTCAAAACGGTAAATATAAAGGGGCTAAAGGGAAAGAGGGTAAAGAGAAAGTCTATAACCATGATCATTTATGGTGAAAAATTTCATCAGGGGGGAGTAACTTTCGTGAAGTGGCCCATCAAACGTGCAATGTAAACGTGAGCCAACAGTACTTTATACCGGCTTTTATACATAATTCCAATTATGATTTGAAATTTAATTTTGGAGACGACACTGCCTTTCCATGACGATAAAATAAAAGTCCAAAATAGGGATAAAATCCTTTTTAATAGACAGTGTATAATAAATTTCAAAAAATTCCAGATATTTCAGTCATATATACAGTGACCGTCACTGTATATGTGACCGAAATATCTGTTTTTTTTTGTGAAATGTATTATACACTGTCTATTAAAAAGGTTTTTATCCCTATTTTGGACTTTTATTTTATTTGAAATTTATTTTACCAGCATTGGCACGTATGCAGCAAGGTGGAATTGTAGATGGCACATGGTTATATGGTTCTTTTTCCTATAATATCCTAGCTTGAACCATCTGAGAAGTTGCTGCTCTTAGAATTCAAATGGAAAACACTAGATAATGTCCACACTCGTTTGAATAAAATCTTTTTTAGACTCCTGTAGCTTCTTCTCAAAATCCCTTAGCCAATTAATTCAAGTACAGAAAAGTGACAATTTTAATAGGTTTCCCCTTCTTAAACAGCACTTTCTAGATGATGAAATTTTTGATTTATTAACGTGTAAGGGCATATATGTATATGATGACTACAGCTTCAGCTCGTGGCTAAGTGGGGGGAAATTTCACCCCATTGAAGCATTTTATAATTCACTTACTGAGAGTCAATACACCACTGTTGACTATGAATTTGTCAAGAGGGTTTGGACCAAGGGAAGATTAAAATTTGGATGGGAGTATTGCAAAATGTACTTGGCAGGTCTTGTATTGACTCTTTTAGATATTATCTGCAAGAACACAGATAAGAACTATTGGGAATTATGGTTGGATTTAGGTTATTATTTTTCAACTCCTCGCCTGGGGATGGATTTATTCTAAAAATCAGTAAAGAATAAATAGTTTTGACCAACGACGTGGAAAAGCACTTATTCGTAGAAAGATCAATGAGGGGAGGGTATGATTTTATGGGGATTGTGTCATGAAAACTGATCCAACTGGGCAGATTTCTGTCGACGGTGTAAATTCCAATACAGTTTGTCAAGATATAAATTCTCTATACCCCGTGGCAATGTCTCACTACTGTTGACCATTTGTTAATTATAAATGGCTTTACAATCCTAGTGCCTCCAAGTTCTCCGACATTTGAACTGTTGAGGAAAATGGTTCACATGGAAGGTTTTTTGAAATTGAAAGTGAATTACCAATGGCACTCCATGACTTGGTAAAAGATTTTGTTTTCCCGAGAATAAATAGACCTGTAACGAAGGAATCTTTGAGGCCATACAATTTGTCTTTGGTCGAGGATAAGGGTATGCATCGGAACTATTTAAATCGAAACTAATTGTAGACCTAGATCCAAAACAGAATATATATATATATACATCATGCGCTATTGCGATGGAGGGTAGCCAGTGGTTTCAGAGTTACAAATATACATAGAGCGCTCAAAATCGACCAAAAACTTTATTTGAAACTGCCTATTGACGCTTTTATCAGTAACCTTTCACAGGCAAAAACCAAGGCTGAAAAAGACATTTATAAGCTCATTTTAAATTTAGACTTTGGTAAATTGTGTGAAATCGTACGAAACTAGAGTCGATGTGACCTTGTAACCAGCCCGAAAGAACGTACTCGGATCGTTGCAGACCCCAACTTCACAACATTCACTGTCATTTACAATGTGAGTAAGGTTCAATGGCCAAGGGAGGAGTAGGTTCAAGTGTACTATTGAGACACTGATTCACTCCTGTTAAATGTTAAAACTGACAATTTACTAGAAGATTTGGAAAATGATAAAAACACTAGCTCTCGAATGGATTTTACAAATTTGAATGAGTCCATATATCCTGAGTGAGTGAAGCGCTAGGCCCCAAATCAATTGATGATTCTAAAGTCGAAGACTGGGAGCGATTTAATATCCAATGGTTTGTTTCTAGGTCCGAAGGTGTACTTTGTGGAAAAACAAAATAAGGATATCAAACAAGTGAACAAGGGTGTGCCTGCGCACTTTGAAAGAATTAATTTCGACGTGAGTGTTTATAGAAACGTTGCGGAAAGTAGTTTAGTACCAAGAGCGAAAATCAAGGGATTTGTTCTTTACAATTTAAGAAACACATAGTTAGAGTAGAGAACAATGCCATTTCGGCCATATTGGACAAGGTGCTAATAAAAAATAAAAGTACTAATTTTTATTCTCTCTCTCTCCACAACAATCAACTGTGATATTAAGTATATTAAATATTTGTTGTTGTTGTAAAGTGCTAATAGAAATAAAAGAAAATATGAGTAAATTGTTGTTGCTATTTGAACATCGTATTAGGACTGCTGATTAGGTAAAGTTTTTTTTTCATTAGGCAAGTAGAGTTTACAGTTATTTGTGGCCCAGCAATTGAACATCAAATATGTATCAATTAAAAATACCATTCAGATTATTTCTCTTTGGTCCATCGATGTCGGTCAAAATGACAGTTTTAAATAAAATAATTGAAAATTGTAAAAAATGCTCTTTGAAAAGCCGAAAAAATCTACTATTACTTGCGTTTGGCAAGCAAGTCATATGACCAAATAAAGGGTATTCCTGCTGCATCATATATTACGCCAATATAATTCATACGGGAAATTGATGAATCAAATAGTATTGAGCCAAACTCTTAGCTTATTATAGATGATTTAGCTGAGTACATTTAAAAATGGTCTCAGGAAATTCTACAATTGTTTACTGTTTGCGCACATCATGAACAGATTTCCATAGCCCTAGTTCTACACAATCTCTTTCATCAGAGCAAGTGTATAAGAACACTTGCTTTGAACTGTACCTACTATATTATCTAAAGTGTTGTTCGTGATTCGAGTTTTCTGATAACTCTCGGCAAACAAATATATCCCGGTAAATGAGGGTGCTGTGAAGGTCCTTCCCCAGGGGCACTACCGTATTTCAGATCGAGTTGAATGTATAGACGATATAAAACAACTCGGTCTGGATAAATTCAATTGTACTACTACTACTGCTACTACTATGTGGGTGGTAAAGGTGGGAGGAAGATTTCCTTAATACATTCCATTAATATTTGTGTGTGTGTATACAAGGCAGAGTTATTATTATTATCATTTTTTGCGCCTCTTGCTCTCCTTCCAGTTCGACCCGGCCCATCAGAGCGGACTCCCCGCGCTTTCTGGTTCGTTCTTCGGCCACCAAAGCGGCCTCCCCGGGGGGATCTCATTTTTAAATGTATGTATGTTGAAAATAAAATAAAAAGGCTAATGTTTATTCTCTCTCTCCACAAGAATCAGCTGTGATATTATGTATGTTAAATATTTGTTGTTGTTGTAAAGTGCTAATAAAAATAAAAGAAAATGTGATTCTAAATTGTTGTTGTTATTTGAACATCGTGTTAGGACTGCTGATTAGGTAAAGTTTTTTTTTCATTAGACAAGTATAGTTTACAGTTAGTTGTGGTCCAGCTATTGAACATCAAATATTTTTATCACTTAAAAACATCATTCAGATTGTTTCTCTGTGGTACATCAATGTCGGTCAAAATGACATTTTTAGCTAAAATAATTAAAAATTGTAATAAAATGTTCTTTGAAAAGCCAAAAAATCTACTATTGCTTGCGTTCGGCAAGCGAGTCATATGAACAAATGAAGGGTATGGCTGCTGCATCAAATACCATGCCAATACAATTCATACGGGAACTTGATGTTTCCAATAGTATTGAGCCAAACTCTTCACTTATTATTGATTATTTAGCTGAGTGCATTGACAAATGGTCTCAGGAAATCCTACAATTGTTTACTGTTTGCTCACATCATGAACAGATTTCCATAACCCTAGTTTTACACAATATCTTTAATCAGAGCAAGTATATGAGAACACTTGCTTTGAACTGTATCTACTATACTATCTACAGTGTTGTTCGTGATTCAAGTTTTCTAATAACTCTCAATAAACCAATATATACCGGTTCTCCAAAATTTCTACTTTCAGCGCACAGTCAGGCAACAAATAAACCATATGACTACATTCTTTTGGATCCTAATCAGTATACATCCGAGGATTGACATTTTTGACTATGAAATTACAGTATATCTTCCGGTGAACAGTAAAAAAGGCTTTTAGTTTCCATGAGGACACGGAAGAAACTACATGAAAATGAACACTTATTAACCGCTCTAAGTACTTCAAAACCACCTTTTAGAAAAGCCACATTGAGGCACGACATTTACAACGAATTTGTTAATCTAACATCTGAACTTTCTTTAAATTTAACGATGGGCAATATACAGTTGCCAGAAGGTGTTAGACAACAGACAAAGTAAGATCGTTACATTGTACATGTCTTGGCTTGCAAAAAGAAAGGAAAATATTTTAAAAGAAAACGTCTTCTTCAGACGGTTGGTAGCGTTTTTACACTTTTACTGCCAAAAATTGCAGGACTTGTAAACAGTTTTCTGTAGATGGCTAAACCCTACAAATTGACCCCAATAAAACTCGCCCTTTCACCAGTCGAAAATTTTGATGACAATCCAAGTAAATTCATTTATGATGCAGCTGCTTCTGCTGCTGCTGCTGCCGAAACGGAAACACAATCAAAGGCGAAGGAGTTAAATTCAATAGTGCCAACTATTGGAAGCCTACTGCCACACTCATATCGTAAACAGAGTAAAAGACTCTTAAGATATCTCATGCTGGAAATTGATGCTCGTCAAGAACACCATGTTTAAGTCGATAGCACTGGGAAACGAATATTAGTTCAAGGAAAAAGTTATAATATACTAGATTTAATTTATGATATGGTTGCAAATCTTAAAGGCCTTTTATCATTTGATAATAAAGGAGCATAGTACTACTAGTAGTCCTCTAACAACATCAACATCATTTAAAAAAGAAGGAGAAAAAAAAAATTTCAAATTAATCTTGGAAAATAGTGGCAGCAGTAGAAACAGTGATTTGTTAACACCGGTGGCTACTGCTAAACAAAAGCGAAGACGTATTGATATTAACTCATTGCCACCACCACCACCCTCTGGTACGCAAAAGGGTAGCGGACATTGCACTACGTTTTAGCGCCCCAATCGTTGAAGTTTTAAAACATGTTTATGAAAATATTGGTGAAGTGGGAAGTCTAAGTTCCCCCAAACCACTTTCTAAAGTCGTCAGTGGTTGCATTTTAAAAGGTTCAAAAGATTATACACAAAATAAACCAAGTTACCCGCTAAATCGAACTCAAAGGGTTCGTGGCAATCATTATCTACAAACTAAAGCCTTTTCCACACTGCTTATAATGCATGCAGATCTTGTAGCTCTAGATTAAATTCAAAGCCGTCACAATACATATATACAAATATATTCTACTTACAATCAGTTTCTTTAGTCGCTATGTATATGATATTCCGTTGCTAACAAAGAGAGGTGTTGAAGGTGTTCAGGCTATAGAAAGTACTCTTTAACAATATAGTTATAGAAAAAGTCAATATAATAGTGGTAGTGAATTTGTTATTCCTCATGTGGAAAAACTATTATTGAAATATAATATAATGCTCCATCATAGTTATAGTCCAATAAATGCTGCGTACCAGAGAACCCTATTGTAGACGTTTTAAGCTCCTATCTGCAAAAAAGTGGAATTTTGTATTTTCTGTCAGTAGAAAGATCACGGATGCGTGTCATTGGCCGAACTATTGATAAGAAATATTCAGTTTTTAATTTAAGATATTATACATTTAAAAATACTTCTGATTTTACTCATGTTTTAAATGAAATCATGCAAATTTATAATCAACGACCCCATAGATCTTTGTCCAACGTAAACCCTCAGGGAGTTCATGATGGTGAAAATAAATTTGACACTTTTTTTTAAACAATATTCATCCAGTTCCATTGAAAAGGCTGTGAAGAAAAAATTCAATGTTGGCAATGTTCTTCGAATTAATAGAACAACTAATTTTTTTGAAAAGGGGAATTTCTGATGGTCCACTGAACTTTTTAAAGTGTCATCCTAGACACTGAACCCATAAAATATCATCTACGATAAAACAAAGATGATGAGATTCTAGACGGCTTTTATGATTATGAAATACAAAAAGTTAAAAGTAATATTGAAATCTATCAAATTGAAAAGAAATTAAAGAGTCGTACTCGCAGGGGCAAGAGACAGTTGTATGTTCTTTGGCTAGGATACAACTCTGATTTGGATTCTTGGGTAGCAGGTGAAGACATTAACAATGCCCAATGATTTCTGTGTGACATTCATATCCAATGTATCTGATCCACTCTACAATGATTTGATAAAAACATGTAATGTTTTGGACAAAACTCTCTCCCACCATTAAATTTGATGGCGAGTATGAAGTGTCTCTTTTCGACTGTATTTTCAAAAATACATATGATATCCTGAGAAAAGATCACATAAATGAAATAAAAGTTAGACCACAGGATTGGCCACTCGTTAGAAATGAACATATAATTGAAAAGTCAATTCATTTGAATATCCATTTGTCATTTTACCATACGAGGCACTCAGTTATATGAATGATTTTTGTCGTATCAATAAAAGAATTTCCGCTAGTAAAAAAGGAGCCTTTTAATTAAACTATTCAAAGGAAAAGGGCAAGATCTCCATTATTTCACCCATTGCCGATGAAAAGACTATTTACAATCTAAGAGATGTTTCTAGTTTCAAACACAATATAATCAAAGGTAAAAGGGCTGAAAGCACTAGTGTCATTTTTGCTGACTATCCACCTGCCTTCTCCTCGGACACTTGTATACATCTTTACACTTCATTTTTGAAACATCCAGAGTTTGCAATAGCAATGTTCCCCTCCTACGAGTTCATGAGAGAAAAACCAGTCAAGATGATATTCATCATTACAGTATATAGCATCTTCATCATATTCCTGTAAATACTTCCTATTTGGAACTCTATCAGTTAACACTAAGAACTGAATTAGGTGATCCTCTAGCAATAACAAAAGGTTTGGTCGTGATTACATGTCATTTTCAACCCATCTTCGTCGTTCAATAACAAGATATCTGATAGAAAAAGGGTATTTGTTTGTCCTGATATTGACTGCTATGTTGCTACTCTTGGTCCAAGATAAATGGTCAATGGAATGGACTATTGCAAAGATCGTTCATCAATGTCAGGCTATGGTGTTTGCATTTGATTTGCTAAGCTGTTTCGCTTTGCACCACACTTGGCTATATATTCTACCGGCTGTGGCATATTTTTCATCCTCTACACTACACGATTGAGGCTCTGGCAAGGATTTGAAAAAAGTGTTTCGGAAAACCTTAGGTCCAGTGCATGAACCCTAGGCGAGCCATTGAAATCTCGACAAAAAGGAAAATTTTTTTAAATGAGAAAAGGCGAATCACTCATCAGCCTCTACTCAGGTTAGAAATGAAAGACATTACTCTTGTCAAAGAAGAGAAAAAACTACAAGAAGAAGAAGAAGCCCAAGTAAGAGAATTGTTAGATCAAAACAGAATTAATTTTCCTAGACAGAAAAATGGCTTATCTCCAGCCCAAGGATTCCCATCCGTCAATCACTTTATCTTCAAATCTATTCAATGCAGAAAATATTGATGTGAGTGTAAAACATGGTAAATATGAAGAATTCTATCCATAACACCAAATCTCTGATTATATCTATTTTCAAATTTATTCTAATGGAGACTACTTTATGGATATGTCTTCGACATTTATAGATTTGCATGTGATAGTCAAGAAAAATGACAATACAATGCCAATTATTGCCGATGGAATATCCTATGAAACTTGTATATTGTGTAACTTTTTTCGACAAATCAGTGTCTACATAAATGGAACACTGGTGAGCACTAGCAACAATCTTTGAAATTATACGAGTTATTTACTGTTCATCCGGATGACACCAAAGTCATACAAAGAATTGAGGGGTTCCTCCAATGTATATGAATATATAACTGACACTGAAAGTACAGATGCGCTTAAAAATGCTACAACAAGTAAATTACATCTAGTTGAGAAAATAAATCATGAGATATTTAGTATACCTCAATGGCTACCACCAAATATTAAAGTGGATTTAAAATTTACGCTTGGTCCATCCAATGTCATTTTACGAGAGAAATGTCCTGCCAATCCTGATTTAGCACTCTCTCTCACCTCAGCAACACTTCATGTACAAAAGCAGCAGGTTATGAGTGCTGGTTCCTTGAGAGTGGAAAACTGAGAGCTCTGCAAATGATATTATACTACTTGTTCCTCATACAATCACTATCAGCGTCATATTAACACAGGTTCATGCACCTTCACCGATTCATCATTCATCAATTGTGGAATTCCATCAAAATTGACATTGGCATTAGTGACAATTAGAGCATAGATGTCCTCTAGGGTGACAGTCACAAATCTCTTCAAGACATGAATTATAATCTTTAATTTGTACTGCATATCCTCTTTGTAATTTACATGGATTTCATAATCTACACTTTTCATCATACTAGTCAATAATTGTACAATTCTCACGCGATGAACAGGTGTCAAGGGTATACATACATTGTGGACATGTATAGAACATTTTTGGTTTCCGGTGTCAACTCTCTCAGAAATAAAAAGAAACTGATCAATGTTTGATAAATTCAAAGGGAGATAGGAGAGAGAGGAGTAACTCTGTGACGTTACATAACCTGTTTTGAAGAGAGAGTCATCTACATAGAATCTATGGCAATGTATTTAAAAGTATATCCACGATATTATTATGCTTTATTTCAATTAATATATCAATAAATTGATAAAAGTTTTTGAGTCACGTCGAAAAAGCTTCATACAATAGTCCAATGGGGGAGAATCATTCCCCATTATATTGTCAAGTGTTCCCTGACTTTACTGCACTTTACTGAAATCATATAAATGTTTGTACTTTTATAATATTAATGGATCAAATAATATTAACATTTTGATTACTAAATATTAGTATATGTATATTAAACTGACAATGCACATTCATTTGTCTTTTTTCAGTAAAGTAAAACAAACTTTTCGGGCATTGGGAAGGCATAGGGGTTTTCGCCCAACTTATGTTTATTTCTGCTCGTTTTGAGTTTGAATCGGTTATTTATTGTAATTGCTGTTCGTTTTGGGTTTCGTTTATTTATCGATGATGATTTGTGGTAGTTTCACGCTTGGTAGTTTGTTTGATTTTATTTTTGTTCATTTTTTGTTTAATGGATTTTTTTTACTTTTCTTTGAAAAACTTATTTTGTGGAAAAAGTTTTTGTTAATTAATTTCTGTTCATTTTATATTGACATAGTCTTTTCAGGGAAAAAGAAAAAAATACTTTAAATCTTTTCGTTTTTTAAGACTTTATAGTTTGGCCTGTTATTTGTATGCTGGAGAAAGATTTAAAGCAATTTTTAACATCATACAGCCTTTTAAAAATCTGGACACAAATAGTACTGTTTAATTTAGTTTCATACCTCCTCTAGTTGACCTGAAATGGGAAAGTTGATACCATTTGCAAAAAAATCTGTTTACTTTCTTTGATAGCTTGGATGCACTTACGCTATTTTGATTTGGTTAAATTTTAAGAGCAGAAGTAGCCCCAAACGTTTGAACATTATACCCTCAGTCGTTCTAGGGATACTGCTAAGAT
>JAQQPU010013487.1:0-21537 GCA_029168905.1 Artemia sp. Kazakhstan ARC1039 | reverse complement strand
ACACACACAAAAACACACATACAAAAAAACAGACACACACACACACATACAGAAAAACAAACACACATAAAAACCCACACAAAAACACAAAAACACACACAAAAACACACACACACAAAAACACACATACACAAAAACAGACACACACACAGACACACACACAAACATACACACACAAAAACACATACACACAAACACACACACACACAAAAACATACACACACACACAAAAACATACACACAAACACAAAAATAGGCACACGCAAAAACACTCACACAAAAACACAGACACAAACACACACACACACAAAAACACACACAGACGCACACACACATACACAAAAACACACACACACACATAAAAAGTCAAAACGATACTCTCGTATATTCACCATTTTGACCGTATAAATTCTTGGGTACTCCAAAGGAATTTAACTCCTTAGTTTCATGACAGTGCACACATACATTTCCAATAAGATCGTCATTAAAACTTGTTTTATAATTTAAATATTTCTCTCTGCTAGCATTCAATGCTACGATAACTTCATTATGTGGGCAGGCTTTATTGGAATACTTTACCTTCACCTTTTCCATGATGATGCTGTTGACGTTATCCTGGAATTTGTTTTTCAGCAAATCATTTTTAATATCCATGCTGATAACACGTGATAGTGTTTTGTTTTATTTTACTTGAACTTTCACTGTCTATTACGACATTATTTTTGCAAAGATCGCAGTTTTGGCATCTGGATATGATATAGTTTATTATATTGATAGAAGAATATGCATGTCGTCTTCCAGTATTCCTTTGTATGCTAATACCTGAAAGATGACAATAAGATTTATCATGAAGTAATTTGTTACCAGGACTACAAGCATGAAGTTGCCCTTCGTCGTCAACTAAAAGTTTTAGACTAGCATTCTCCTTTAGCACTATCATCTCTGGGAACGTCACTAATGCATAACCACTATCAGTAATAATGAACTATTTCGGTCTTCCAAATGAATTTAACTCCTTAGTGCCATGTCAACGCACGCATACATTTCCAATAAGATCGCCACTGTCTCTTTTTTCGTAATTCAAGTATTTCTCATTATCGGCATTCAATGCGACAATAACTTTATCATTTGCACCTGCTTCTTGGAATATTTCATCTTCATTTTTTTCAAATAAGATTTAGATGTTTTTCCTTCCGATTTACAACTGATACTGATCGAAAACTTATAATAAAGTATATATACTCTATGACCAGCCATAGATCATAACTTGGACAACCGCAAAAAATCTTGGAATTGACGGAAGTTGGAGGGGAATTGGCGGGACAGAAAATCAGGGACAGAAGTGGGAATCAACTTTTTCAGTCCTTTCGATAGAAGGAGCAAAAGTTAAAGTCTTTGAGCATCTGATAGATTTTTCAGTATCGGGCATCTTCTCTGGTACCCATTGAGCGAAATGCCAAACTTCATCTTCAGGGTCATAAAGTGAATTTGGATATTTCTCACAATTGAAATCATCCAAGTTGAATAGAGGAATGTCTTTATCACATTTTCCTATTAGGACCTTGTCAGTCGGCACGTTTCCCTTAACATTAACAGCTCGTTCACCGAAAAAGCTGCATATTTCTCAAATTTCCTCTTGTACTTGTTTTATTTCATAATCATTTTCATTAAATGGTCTTATGATTTTATCGTAAAAGCAATTTCGGTATGTAAAATTTAATGTTGCAAGCCATCGTTTTGTATCATACTTAAATGTATTATAATTGAGATTCCATTTATAGCTAAAATATATAAAATAGGAATGCCGCTTTGAGAATGATACAAGTCGAGGTATGTTTCACTCCGATATATACCAAGTCAATCATACCCAACACTATAATATTGGGTGAAGAATATCTATGTTGACACAGGTAACTCTCTTTGATAATTTCTTAAATCACATTGGCCTGACATCACATAAAGAAAGAAAAACGATCAAAAATGGGGTTTTTATAGGCCAAATGAAAATACTGAAAAAACAAAGCGAATATTTCGAGAGTACAAACGCCTCTCTTCTTCAGCGCGAAACGAAATAATGTATCCAAGGAAAGTGTTGAAGAAAAAAAAACAACAAAAAACAAACCAGGAAAGTCAATGTGAAAAGAACCAAAAAAAAACAAAGAAAAAAAACACAAAACTAAAAGATGAATAAAGATCAATAAAAGCCAAAAATTAAAAGAATTAAAACCAAATACCTAACAACCATAAAAGCGAGTTATTCGCCAATATCCGTGATTTGCACAAAATCCAAAAAAATATGAACTGTCATCGACGGAATACTAGCGAACAACTGACAAAGAAAAGAAAACAATTCATTCACTCACGAACAAAACGAACTAACAATTAAATAGGTTGGAGAACTATGTCATCTGATTTCAGATTTTAATTAATGCATTTCTTGCAGACACCCTTTGAGACCTAAGGGGTTGTTCACGTGTTTGATTAGATGACTGGGAAAGTGGTTCAAGGTTTATATCAGGGATTACTAAAGTATCGGCTTCTCTTTTGAGAAAACCGAAATATGACTAGTTTATTCTTAAATCACCGGAATCTCTGTTTAAAGCTAGACCTAAATGTTGGTATTTATAAATTTCAACAGCTTCTCTGTAGTGCTGGACAATACCTTTGTCATGCGAAATAAGGCTAGCTTGATTAAACAAAATAGTATGGTCTGGTTTTTCAAAAATGTGCTCTGCAAGGGCAGAGTCAAAATTTTCTGGTTTTCTCCGCTTTTTAAGTGTATTATTAATTGAACTAGAGTGCTGAGTTAAACTATCCGTTAGTCGCTGATCAGTTCTTCCGATATACCAAAGACCACACGAACAAGGAATTCTGTAGAGACCGGAGTTTTCACCTATCGGGATAGGGTCTTTACCTTGATAAATTTGGGACCTGGTAGTTTTTCTGGGTCTATAATAAGTGTAAATATTGATTTTCCTTAGATTTTTTTAAATGTGGTCTGAAACCCCTTTAACGTATGGGAGACCAAGATAAACTGAATTTTCCCTTTGATTTGTGCACAATCTATGGCTGGTCACCGAGTATATAAGCTTTATTATAGGTTTTCGATCAGTATCAGTTGTAAATTGGAAGGAAAAAATCTAAATCTTATTTAAAAAAAAAATAAAGATGAACTATTCCAACAATAAATGTGCACATTATTAAGTTATTGTCGCCATGAATGCCAATAATGAGAAATATTTGAATTATGAAACAAGTGCTAGTGGCGATCTTATTGGAAATGTTTGCGTGCGTTGACATGACAATAAGGAGTTAAATTCCTTTGGAAGACAAAAAAGTTCATGATCACTGATTATGGTTATGCACGGGTGACGTTTCCAGAAATCATAGAGCTCAAAGAGAATGCTAGTCTAAAACTTTTAGTTGATGACGAAGGGCAACTTCTTGATTGAGGTCCTGGTAACACATTACCTCTTGATAAATCTTATCGTCATCTTTCAGGTATTAGCATACAAAGAAATATAGGAAGAAGACAGGCCTGCTCTTCTATCAATATAATAAACCATATCATATCCAGATGTCAAAACTGCGGTCTTTGCCAAAAATCATTTCGTAAAATACAGTGAAACTTCAATTAAAATAAAAAAAAGCACTAGCACCCGTATCAGCATGGAGACTAAAAATTATTTGCTGAAAAACAAATTCCAGGCAAACGTCACTAGCATCATCATGGAAGAGGTGAAGGCGAAGTATTCTAATAAGGTTTTCCCACATAATAAAGTTATCGTAGGATTGAGTGCTAGCAGAGAAATATTTGAATTATTAAACAAGTGTTAATGACGATCTTATTGGAAATGTATTCGTGCGCTGTCATGATACTAACGAGTTAAATTCCTTTGGAGTACCCAAGAATTTCTACGGTCCAAATGGTGGATCTGCGAGAGTTTCATTTCCATTTTGTGTGTGTGTATTTTTGTGTGTGTGTGTGTGTTTTTTTGTGTGTGTGTATGTTTTTTTTGTGTGTGTGTGTTGTGTGTGTGTGTGCGCGCGTGCGTGTGTGTGTTTGTGTTTGTGTGTATGTGTGTGTGTGTTTGTGCGTGTGTAATGTCAGAATATTGTGAAATATTCATAAGTATAACTCAAAGAAATGGATATTTTCATTAAAAAGTTCTCAATGTATCTTAACAGGGCTTAAATTTATCTCTAATAACAACCCTTCCCCTCTGGAATTGTCTGCTAGGACCCCTGCCTTTCTTTAATTCACGTATGTTTTTGTTTATAGTTTATCCTTTATAAGCTTTTTCACGTTTTTGGTTTTTTTTCATTTGTTGAGTTTTAACTGCTTTTTCTGGGATTTCATGATTTTATAGCGTTTTGTATCCTTTATAGGCCCTTTCATGTTTTTTTTTTCATTTGTTGAGTTTTAACTGCTTTTTCTGTGATTTCATAATTTTATAGCAGTTTTAATAATGAATTTTTATTTACAAAGGTCTGTGTCTTTTTAGATCCCATGTTCTAGGACGATTCTTCAATACGTGAACATTTACACAATTTAAGTATCTTTTAGCCCCTCTCCCCATTTTAATAACATATACGCTACGGGCAAACCGCAATATTACTAGGTAACACTCTCTATAAGCATTACTTAACGATCAGGTGATACAAATTCATGAAATTTCTAGTAATCGATTTCCCCCCTCTGCGTGTCAATTATTGCAGATGCACGAAACATGTCATTCTAGAAAGAGAAACATAGAAATTTCACTCACACACAATAGGGTAATTTTAGAATGTAATGAGTACGACAAATATTAGGAATGGCTTGTTAGTTCTCTTGGTTGAGCCACAGTTCTAATGGAAGAAAATTGAACTTTCGAGTCCTGGTGGGGTCAAGAACTAAGGAAAAAAAAGAAAGAAAAAAAGCATTGTATATGACGGGCGAAAAAATAAAATGTCACAAGAAAAAAAAGTATTACGCGACACTGATGCCCAATAATTACGTGACCTTACATAAAGTGTGCACCACCACTACGTAAGGTGTGTGCTGTCGTTAAGTTACAAGCGGGGTTTCCCCATGGGTTCCTGGGGCAGGGTTACATAAAATTGCGTGAAGCATATTAGACCTGTCCTTTTGAAACGAGATAAGTCGTGTGACGTATTCGGAGTCCAGAGGGGTGTGCCTTAGGAGTCTTCCCAATTGTGTTCCCTTTAATAGAATCGGTGGCCGTATTGTGTAAATGTGATTGCTTGAATGGTTGGTAGCTCCACTTATTTGACCCTTTAAAGACAAGGGTGTGTTGTGTGATGTAATATACGCTTGAAATCGTGCCTACAAACAAGATTGTCACAGAAATTGACAGGGGTGTGTCATTTGACCTCAGAGGGTTTCGGTCGCAATCTTGTCAGCTGACCTTATTGTACAGGTGCGAGGGACTTCTCTTGTCCACTGAACTTATGTATTATCCCGACCACATTCTTAGTAATTGAAACACCCGGGAATCTCTTCTAGAAACACGGCGTGCTCGGAATCTTGCAAGCTAGAAACAGGGGTGTGCTCGGAATCTTGCCAAGGGTGGGAATCTTGCCTAGAAACTGGGGTGACATTGGCTAGTAACATCATTTATTTTCAAATATATCCAAAGCAATAACCATCAACCAACAATCATAACCAACATAACCATCAAACATAACCAACATAATCAACAGACTACATAAGCAGCAATCAACAAATAACAAACATCCAGCAACCAACAAACATAACCAACAAACAATGAACATAACCAACATCAAACAACCAACAAAAATAAGTTACATAATCAACAAACATATCCAACAATCATAACAAACAACAAATATAACCAACATCCAACGACCAACAAACATAACCGACATAAACAACAAACATAACTAACAAACCACATAACCAACCAACAACAAACATAACCAACAAAACCAACAAGCATAACCAACATAACCAACAAACATAACCGGCAAACATAACCAACAATCATGTGTTAATTTCCCTGTGTTAATTTACCTATTATTACTACTTTTCTATTATCCCGGCCACATTCCAAATAATTGAAACACCCTGGAATCTTGCCAGGGATGGGCGTTTTGCCTAGAAATAAAAGTGCGGCACCTGGTTGCCAAAAGAGGGATGCCCCGTTTAATCTTCTTCTTGCGTCGTTAGACATTGGAAGAAAGGAGTAGTCCGTATGGGCGTCCTAGAATGTACTACGGCGTCACTACTTATAAAAGTCACCAACTGTGACACCTCAGCAAAGACAACCATAAACGAAATGCCAACCTTTTTTTTATAAAATTAGAAAATTAAATGAAAATGGTAAGAAAAAAAGTAGAATAAGATAATAAAATCGCAAAAGAAACTAATCACTCACTTTGGTGAGAAATTACCAACAGTTGCAACGCTGTGTGTATTTGCATAATTTTTCAATTTATGTTGATAGGTGAGCTCTAAATATAACAGATTGTCAAGTAAAGCTATTCTAAAGAATATTCATTTAATCAAAGTTGTTCAGTAACATTTTTATTGTGAATTCGGATAAATTAGAAAATGTAAAAAAAAATTGAATGTTTATTTGAGGAGTTTGATTTTAAAAGATGTTCATAAGGAACTCATTCTTTTATTAAGCGCTAAACATCTGAAAATATTCAAAGGCATGCCAAATACATTTTATTGAGTACCCGGGAACATTTTTATTGAGTACCCGTTGTCACGTTTGACCAGCCCCTCTTCTGGAAAGCGACAAAGATTGTTCATGAAGAGCCTCCAGCAAGTCCCCGAAGAAAATTGTAACAATGCTTGGAGGGTTCCATACACGAATAAGCTTATTAAGGGTCATAGGCTATAAAATGGAAGGGTCGGCCCTGAAAGAGATGTTAGAACTTGTGTACGGGGAGAATACAGTGAAGCACATTTTCAGCGGCAAAGCGGTTGCAAGAGTAGTAAGAGCTCACGAGCTAGTCGACGCATCACTGAATATTTCATTTTTGTGCATGGCATATTCAATTTCGTATGGCGAGAGACCTTCCGACCACGAAGATCTTGTACGAGTCTCCAGCGTCTATGACGATTTAGTGGATGGAAATATTTCTGTAGAAGAAGTGGCTAACCACGAAGCCCTTCAGGCAGTTTCGCTACGCCTCGAAGCCTTAAAATCGTGTCTGAAATCCAGCGGAACTGCGAAACTATTCATCCAGTATTCCGAAATGGTTTCAATTTTTCGGAAGTTTTTGAAAACAAAAAGGACTGGAGACTGAGATCTCTACTTATCCTCTCTTTTTGATATGCTCCCATACCTCGCAGCTGCGGTGCATAATCTTAATGCCAAGTTAGTTCGTCTTTTTCTTCAGATGATGCAGGAACTTGAAACATCGAATCCACAGCTCTTGGGGCAGTTTGCATGCGGCAAGTTTATTACCCGACGAACTGATCGTTTTTAGGCTGGATTGGCTCCAGACCTCGTCATCAAGACAGTGCTGATGAAGAGCTTAAAATCAGATGAAGGGCTGACAAGAGGAAAAGGCATGACTGAGCTTCAGAGAAAGGTATGGACAATGTCTATGCCAGTACTCGCTTCAGTGAATGATCTAATGCAGAAACTGACGGGCCTAGAGTACAGTTCTAGTGAACACCATGTTACTGCAACCTCAGCATGAATAAAAAGAGTTACTAAGGATCTAATGACGTTTCTTGAATTCCTTCTGGAGAACTCTCCTTTCACTGGTTCCACAGAGCCTAGAAGTATAGGCTCCGGGATGATTGCCCAAAACGTCAATGCAGAGGATGCTAAAGCTATAGGTGAGCTGATCCTTCAGCGCATGGATGGCCAATCCGTCGAAAGTTTTTCATTCAGGAAGAAAGAAAAAGTCGTTACACTGGGATCCGATGGGAACATTAGGATAGATGGCGAGATTTTGCATATCGACCCTGCACTGCTTTTTCAACGTCTTGCGACTGCTACCCATACATCTGAAAATGGCATGGCAGAAACTCTATTTTACGAGCTGTGCAGTTATCCACCCGCTTTGTTTGAGAATTCTGGCATAATGCATCAGCCAGACAAACCTGCACTAGCATAATTAATATGGAAAGAAGCGAAAACGGACTCGATTCACCACCTGCCAGTGTCAGATCGTGTCAATGTATTTGATGGAGCTTGGCTGCTTCAGCAAGTACCTTGGAAAATTTGTAATACTTATGATTCAATCTGTGAAAGCTATGTTAGTTTCGTTACTCGACTCTGTACCTCCCCTAGTGTTGTCTTTGATGGATACAGCGCTGGTCCAACCAAGAAAGATGCTACGCACAACCAAAGGTGTAAGAGAACCCAGCATCAAATGATCAATTTCAGTTTAGGGATGAAGCTCCAGAAAAACAAGGAAGAGTTTTTGAGAAATTCTCAGAACAAACAGCGAATTATAAGCTACATTGGGGAAAAACTCAGAGCCAAAGGATTTGAAGTCATCCATGCTAAGGACGATGCTGACTATCTAATCGTGAAGACTGTCGTAACGAAAGCAGAAAACTCTGAAACAATAGTTCTTGGCAACGACACTGACCTTCTGATTCTGCTCTTGTATCACTTCCCGCCTAATGCAAAAATACTTTACTTCGAACCGTCAACGAACGTAAAAGAAGTGATAACCCGGTTCTGGGGCCTCAACGAAGTGCAAAAAAAAATGGGAGAAGTATCCAGGCTGCTTCTGGTAGGGCACGCACTCTTCGGACTTGGAAAGCAAGCTGTGCTACCTCTTTTGAAGAAGAGCGAAGCGCATAGAAAAAAATGCGGAGTGTTTCTGGATGAATCATCGTTCAAAGATAAAATTATGACAGCGGGTGAATATCTTCTCCTCAGCTTGCATAAAGCACAACCAAACGAAGATCTCACAAAGCAGCGACATTGAATTTTCTTGGAAAAAGTTTCTTCGTCGAATGCTACGGCGTTTGTTAAGCCTGATAGGTTTCCGCCAACCGAAGCTTCAGCTTCATTCCACTCCCAGTGAGTGAACATCCAGGTATCCCGTTGGAAAGGAGAACCAGCTGACCTTGACCTGCCTGACTGGGGTTGCGTCCTCGGGGACCATAAAGACTCACCTGTGATGATCGATTTGTTGCCCGCACCTCAGACTCTTTTGAGTGTCGTGAGATGCAACTATATGACAGGCTGCGAGAACTCGCGATGCAGCCGCAAGAAAAATAGATTAGCGTGTCCGTTCGAGTGCGGAGAATGTCAAGGTATCAACTGTTTGAACAGGGACAACGAGATTGTCGAAGAAGAGGAGCTCGACTAGTAATATCAATGCTGTGTTTTTCAAGACAACTATACTGTCTTAAAAAGTGCAGACTTTACCTACAGTTACTGACTACTACTACTGCAATTAGCAACTCACCAAAGCAACAAGCCGCCTGAAGCCAACACAGCTATGCATGCTCCTTCTCCATCCTAATCTATTCAGCGCCTCCCTTTTTACACCTACCCACGAAGTCCCCATTTCCTTTAAATCCTTCTTTATGACGTCCTCCCACCCCAGACGAGGACGACCTGCTTTCCGTTTATCCCTAGACGTCTGGCCGAAAAGAACAATCTTCGGCAATCTTTCATCCTTCATCAGCACAACATGCCCTAGCCACCTCAACCTTTCTTTCATTTTAGCCCCAGAGAGCGGCATTGAACCACATTTTTCGTACAGCTTATTGTTTGAAATACGGTCAGTCAGCCGGATACCCAGAACAATCCTTAAGCAAAATCTCTGGAAAAATAAGTTTGTACTAAAGCTCCTCTATCAACTGAAGTTCTGAAGTTCCACTCAACAATATTGCTTTCGAAAGTGCAAATTTTACCTATAATAGCTGAAGTTTTATACTGTGATCACTGCAAAGCGGTTGTTTTCTTTATGTTTAATAGATCAAATGGTTGTAAGAAATGTCTGTGATTCAAGAAAGTAAAAGTTTGATACTTAAGCGAGTTATTATGCCTATAGGCCTACTTATTAGCCATTAGCAGCTGGCTCAGGAGTCGGGCCTCCCTTTCCCTTTTCCGTTATTTCCTCCAGCTTTATTCGATTTGTATGGTTCTCGTTTTCTTTCCATCATTTTAGGTGTCAGTTTCGTGAGGAGCGGATAGGAAAGCCCCAGAAAACACATTTCAAACTGATTTCTACCCCTGACTTCTATTGTGCCTTTTCTTCTCCTCTTTCCACCTTTTCCCCCGTTATGGTGGGGCTCATGCTCTTTATTTTATATGTCAGTTTCGTGATCATCTTATGGGAAAGCCCCAGAAAACTCACTTTGAACTATTTTTTGGGCATGCTCGGCAGTTTTCCTAATTTTCGCCCGCATTTCCCCCTTTTCCCCTGTTTTCGGGCACTCGCCCCACTCGGATTTATGGGGAATTTTAGTATATTATACAGAATTTTTCTGATCATTTTGGTACCATTTTCGTTTATATTTCAATATTGTCGGGGTCAAATCCTAAAAGTCCTGGACTATAAGAACTTTTCAAGTGGAATCGTTCGCAAGAATTCTCTGCAGGAAATTTTCAGTGAGAATGGAATTGTTTTGGATGAATTTTCCTAGAGAGTGGCGGGGGGAGGGCCTCTTCTTTCATGTTCTTTCTCGAAAGCTGGTCTGTTGCAAAGCTTTCTGCTGTGAAACAGGCTCTGTTTATCCTCAGCTTCGTCTGAAGTGTAGACGCCAGCGGGATTGTTTAGGCGGTTTCTCATGTCAGTTTTGGCAATCCTTTAGCAAACTAAATAGTGTCTCAAAAGCAACATCAATAAACGCAAATGAAAACACAAGCTCCACAAATTTTACTATGTTCATGAAGTGTAGATTCCCACGATAGTCACATAAATGAAAAATAATTTTCATGTATTCCAATGCACTGGCCATTTCAATATCTTTGGGTTACTCTTCGTATTCTCTCCATTGCTTATCGATTACTCTTTTGACCAATCTGGCAGTGCATATTTTGCAAGGAAAGTGTGCGGGTAGGGTTAGCGACCTTGCATTTCCTGGATCTAAAAAATTCGCTGCTATGTACACCTTTCATCAAATTTGAACCATTTTTGAATTTGCATGATCGCTTCCTTGTAAAATCACAAGCCGATATATGGAATTTTTCAATCTCGTTTTTAAGTTTGTTCGATTCGTCTTCAGTGCTCTTACTCTCGCTTTCTGATTCTCCAATAGGTTTCTCATTTTTTCCAAGGCATCAAAACCCAAATAAACTGGTCTTTAAGCTTAAAGACCAGTTTTAAAAAGTCGTACAGAAGACTTTAAAATTTTCCATGTTTAAAGGAAACATAACATTTTTAATGAATTTCATTTTTATGTTCCTGACCTCCCCCAGGCCATTCAGCGTGTCCCCAGGTGGCGATAGGAGAACGCTCTTCAGATATGTAGGGTACCTCCATAGGAGGCACTGACCAAGGGGGGACCTTGTCCCTGGGGTCCTTAATAGAAACTGGGGCACCCTCGCCCGGGGTTATAAATACAGGCAGAGGAGGAGGAAGGCCCCTCAAATGTACACTCAAAAGGGCCCACTGGTTTGTCCAAAAGTCCTATGAGTTGCAAACCTTCTCCTAGTAATGGGTTAAATTGCATGGTGATGCAGAACACCATCACGGGAGGATCCTCTATAGGAGGACAACTGCGGCAGGGCGTAAGATCCAGATCAATGGACAACGGTCTCTGCGAAGGGCTGTCTCAACCTTTTTGGGGTACCTGCAAGACTGGGGACCTTGCGATCAACTCTATTCCCACTTGAGGAGTGGCGCCCCTCGAGGAAATTATAGCCTAGTAAACGACACAGCATTCGCACGGGATTCTGACTAATGGACAATTCTTCTGGGCTTGGTATGTTTTGATGGGCGTCTTTGGGCTGAAAAACCTCTTCCTAGTTAATTTATCTATTATGGGCTGCCTCTTCGTAGTAGTATAATATTTGTAGGCATGAATATATAATTAGTCGGAGGTAATAGGCTTGAGACTGTCTGTGCAGGATTTCGACTCCTGTTGATAGAAGAGCATCGCCAAGTGCTTAAAACCATGTTTTGACCAAGATGGGTCTAGGATTGCACAAAGCCTCCATTCATGGAGGTCCCAGGGACTTCTTGCTGTCCGGTTATAAGCCGGCTTAAGCACTTCGGTGTAGACTTGAGAAAATATGTGATCCCCGTCCTGCACTGGTATCCAGGATCAGTGCTTTTCCTGAGGCGAAAATAATTTCAATGATTTAAAGAACATGAAGATTGGAACTTGGAATGTTACGACATTAAAAAATGACTATCGTATCGACATTTTGACTGACTATTATGAATATGATTATGAAGATTATGAATATGATTTTTGAAAAAGGGGAAGTACCTAACGATTTTGGAAGAACCTTAATTAAGCCACTTTATAAGAAAGGTGATAAAAGTGAGTGTGGTAATTATCGAGGCATTAGTCTGGTCTCTGTAGGTAGTAAATTACTTAGTAATATGATACTTTTTAGACTGAGACATGCCGTAGACAAAGTTTTAAGAGAAGAGCAGTGCGGTTTTAGAAAAGGAAGAGGATGTGTCGACCAAATTTTCAGCCTTAGGTTAATAACTTAGAAGCGCCTGAGTTTTCAAACAGCTTTGGTCCTCAGTTTTATAGATTATGAGAAAGCGTTTGATTCTGTTGATAGAAGGACTTAAGTACAGGTTTTATCCTTGTATGGTATACCAGACAAATACGTTAAAGTGATTAGTTCTATGTTCAAGAATAACACTGCTGCGGTTAAGGTAGGAAATGAGGGAGTTAAGCAGGGTTGTGTTCTATCCCCCTTTATATGGATTATTTTCATGGACTTTGTTTTAAGGAGCACAGGAAAGGCAATGGGAGACCACGGAATCAAATGGGCAGAAAAAAGTCTCCTGGACTTGGATTATGCTGATGATTTAAGCATCCTAGATGAAAGTGTGAGCAAAATGAATAAACTTTTACAAGGTTTTGCGAGTTCAGGGTGCTAGAATTGGTTTGAAAATTAATGTTAGGAAGCCTAAGTCACTAAGTAAAGATGAAAAGGTGACGTTGGGTAATGAAAAGATTGATCAAGTGGGCAGCTTCACTTACCTTGGTAGTATTATTAATAACGATGGTGGGAGCAGTGAAGATGTTAAAAGTAGAATAGCCAAGGCTCAGAGTGTTTTTTCACAGTTAAAAAAAGTCTGGAAGAATAGGAAGATAAGTCTGCAAACCAAGATTAGAATATTAGAAGCTACAGTGATGACAGTGGTCAAATATGGCTCTGAAGCATGGACGCTCCGAAAAGCGGGTGAAGATTTGCTAGATGTTTTCCAGAGAAATTGCTTAAGGATTGTTCTGGGTACCCGGCTGACTGACCGTATTTCAAACAAAAGGTTATACGAAAAATGTGGTTAAATACCGCTCTCTAGGGCTATAATGAAAGAAAGGTTGAGGTGGCTAGGGCACGTTGTGCGGATGAAGGATGACAGATTGCCGAAGATTGTTCTTTTCGGCCAACCGTCTAGGACTAAACGGAAAGCAGGTCGTCCCCATCTGGGGTGGGAGGAAGTCATAAAGAAAGATTTACAGGAAATGGGAACTTCGTGGGCGGGTGTAAAGAGGAAGGCTTTGAATAGATTGGGGTGGAGGAGGAGCGTGCGTAGCTGTGTTGGCCTCAGGTGGCTTGGTGCTGCGGTGAGTTGTTAGCAGTAGTAGCAGTAGTTTAAGCTTATACAGCATTAATTTGATGAAAACTTCTCTCTTTTAAGTAGGTTTTATTTATTTATCTAAACTTTTAAAACATCCAGAAAAGAGAAAAATTAAATTTTTGATGCTGATGGATGAAAAAATATTACAATATGCATCTTTAATCAGGTCTATCTAAATATTTGATATCTTAGATGTTATTCCCAAATGGGTTGAACGTCGTAGAAATCTTTCATTCAAAAATATTTAAGAAACTTCTTCATCCGTGTTACAACAATTGGTATTGACTAATATATTTCCACTAAATATGTTTAAACTCTTTTTCATGTTTTTCATGTTTTCATGTAAACCAATGCACTAGCCATTTCAATATCTTTGGGTTACTCTTCATATTCTCTCCATTGCTTGTCGATTGCTCTTTTGACCAACCGGGCAGTGCATATTTTGCAAGAAAAATGTATGGGTAGGGTTAGCGACCTTGAATTTCCTGGATCTAAAAAAGTCGCTGTTATGTACACCCTTCATCAAATTTGAACCGTTTTTGAACTTGCATGATCGCTTCCTTGTAAAATCACAAGCCGAGATATGGAATTTTTCAATCTCGTTTTTAAGTTTGTTCGATTCGTCTTCAGTGCTCTTACTCTCGCTTTCTGATTCTCCAATAGGTTTCTCATTTTTTCCAAGGCATCAAAACCCAAATAAACTGGTCTTTAAGCTTAAAGGCCAGTTTTAAAAAGTCGTACAGAAGACTATAAAATTTTCCATGTTTAAAGGAAACATAATATTTTTAATTAATTTCATTTTTATGTTCCTGACCTCCCCCAGGCCATTCAGCGTGTCCCCAGGTGGCGATAGGGGAACGCTCTACAGATATGTAGGGTATCTCCATAGGAGGCACTGACCAAGGGGGGACCTTGTCCCTGGGGGTCCATAATAGAAACTGGGGCACCCTCGCCCAGGGTCAAAAATACAGGTGAAGGAGGAGGAAGGCCCCTCAGATGTACACTCAAAAGGGCCCACTGGTTTGTCCACAAGTCCCATGAGTTGCAAACCTTCTCCCAGTAATGGGTTAAATTGCATGGTGATGCAGAACACCATCGCAGGAGGATCCTCTATAGGAGGACAACTGCGGCAGGGCGTAAGATCCAGATCAATGGACAACGGCCTCTGCAAAGGGCTGCCTCAACCTTTTCGGGGTACCTGCAAGACTGGGGACCTTGCTGTCAACTCTATTACCACTTGAGGAGTGGCGCCCCTCGAGGAAATTATAGCCTAGTAAACGGCAAAGTATTCGCACGGGATTCTGACTAATGGACAATTCTTCTGGGCTTGGTATGGTTTGATGGGCGTCTTTGGGCTGAAAAACCTCTTCCTAGCTAATTTATCTATTACGGGTTTCCTCCCCGTAGTAGCATAATATTTGTAGGCATGAATATATAATGAGTCGGAGGTAATATGCTTGAGACTGTCTGTGCAGGATTTCGACTCCTGTTGATAGAAGAGCATCGTCAAGTGCTTAAACCCATGTTGTGACCAAGATGGGCCTAGGATTGCACAAAGCCTTCATTCATGGAGGTCCCGGGGACTTCTTGCTGCCCGGTTCTAAGCCGGCTTAAGTACTTCGGTGTAGACTTGAGAAGATATGTGATCCCCGTCCTGCACTGGTATCCGGGATCAGTGCTTTTCCTGAGGCGAAAATAATTTCAAGGGTTTCAAGAACATGAAGATTGAAACTTGGAATGTTACCACATTGATGAAGATTAGAACTTGGAGTGTTGCGACATATCGTATCGACATTTTGACTGACGGTTTCAGACAATTCGAACTGGATTTATTAGGAGTTTCAGAAACTGATATCCCAGGGGTAGGAAGCATGAAATTAGGTGATATAGATTTTGTTTACTCAGGCTGGAAGGATTGGGTACATAAACAGGGAGTAGGGCTCATGATGAATAAGGAAGCTGCTAAGTATTGTTTAGGCTTGGAAGGTATTAATAATAGAATACTAATGGCTCATTTTATGACTAAAAAGTTCAGAGTATCAGTTATAGTAGTATACGCCCCTGTAGAACCGACTGACGGAGATACTAGTGACTCAGATGAATTTTACTTACAGTTACAGGAGCAAATAGACAGGGTCCCAGGTCCCAGAGTGGTCCCAGAGCGAGGCGTTGAGGAGGGGACAGCCCCTTTCATGTACGGAACACGTACATGAGCTGGGTCGCTCTTTAAATAATAATAAACACGTTTTTTTAACTGAAAGTAAGGAACAACGTTAAAACTTAAAACGAACAGAAATTATTCCGTATATGAAAGGGGCTGTCCCCTCCTCAACGCCTCGCTCTTTACGCTAAAGTTTTTTATTGTTTGAAGTTGTGAGAAAATCAAACTTTAGTGTAAAGAGCGAGGCGTTGAGGAGGGTGCAGCCCCTTTCATATATGGAATAATTTCTGTTCGTTTTAAGTTTTAACGTCGTTCCTTACTTTGAGTTAAAAAAACTTGTTTTTTTTTATTTAATTTTTGAACGTTTTTGAATTAATGAAGGTTTTGATATTGGCTCACCACACGTGAATAATTAAAACAAAATTTGTATATTAATGTGACTTTTATTTGGTTAAATGGCTTTCTTGAAACTTGTTTAATTTTATTTACGAACGTTTTTATTAGTAATTAATATACGTAACTTACGAATTAACTTACGTAACGAACTTCTATATTCATAGATTTTTAATACGTATTTTTAAAGCTAAAGTATTTTTACTTTAAAATAAACACGTATTTCTAGCACGTTTTTACTTGAAAAGACCTTAATATATCTCATTGTTTTCAGATCAAGCCGGAAATCCCTCCCCCATGGAAAATTTTCAACAGAATCCCCCCCTTCCATGGTTGCTCCCCCAGAAAATTTCCTCCCGCAGAATTTCGTTGATATGTATTTAACTTCGTTAAAAATATTAGGTATATGGACTTAAGCTTAGAGATTATTAGCTTTTTGAAAACATCCAATTTGGAACTTTCCACTATTGTTTACACACAACCCCTTCCCCCGTCAAATGTGTAATTATATAACCCGAATTATATATCTCCAATTTTTTTTTCCATTTATCGGTTTCGGGACCAGTGATTCAATATATGGGTACTAGGTTGAAGCAAGAGTGACGCATGGCAAAAGCATGGAAAATATATCCTTTGGGCATTATTTTACGAGGAGGAAAGTTAGGTACAGCGGAAGTGGTTTCAAGATGTGTTGATTACACTTTACTTGCATATTTTAAAGTAAGAATTGTTTTCTCAACATGTTTCGTTCTCAATTTCCCGCTTAAGTAACTTTTTTTTCCCAATAACAAATTAATTGAAATCCACAAACGGGAAAAGGGTACTTATATAATACACCCCCTACCTAATATTCTTCATCTAATTACAACATTAGATTTTCCTTAGTTTTTGGGATTTTGGGATCAATATATAATGAATATATAATACTTTATTAACAAAATTATGGGAAATCCCAAAATTAGGGAAAATACAAGGTTAGATTGTTCTGGGTACCCGGCTGACTGACCGTATTTCAAACAATAGGCTATACGAAAAATGTGGTTCAATACCGCTTTCTAGGTCTATAATGAAAGAAAGGTTGAGGTGGTTAGGGCATGTTGTGCGGATGAAGGATGATAGATCGCCGAAGATTGTTCTTTTCGGCCAACCATCTAGGACTAAACGGAAAGCAGGTCGTCCCCGTCTGGGGTGGGAGGACGTCATAAAGAAAGATTTAAAGGAAATGGAAACTTCGTGGGCGGGTGTAAAAAGGGAGGCTTTGAATAGATTGGGTTGGAGGTGGAGCGTGCGTAGCTGTGTTGGCCTCAGGCGGCTTGGTGCTGCAATGAGTTGTTAGTTGTAGTAGTAGTAATTAGATTAAGAATATTAAGTAGGGGTTTTATCATACAAGCACCAGGGAAAAATAAACTTTTGGTGCCGATGGACGAAAAAATTTTAGATTTATGTATTTGAATCAGGTCTATCGATGTGTTTTGTCCCCTAGACCATATTCAAAAATGGAGTGAATACAGTAGAAATCATTCGTTTCAAAATCTAAGAGCCTTTTTTATTGTGATGTAGCACTCTTTTTCTGCTAAATACGTTTGTTCTATTAAATACGTTTACTTTACTTTAAACTAATATTTAAGTTAAATTTTGAAATACTGTTAAATGATATATTTCTTATATAATATAAATTTACCTGACATATCTTAAAAATATTTGTTGTAATATTAAATACTTATAAAAGTGATCTTGAAATGAAGAAATATATTCATCATCATTTACAAAAACTAAATGTAAAATCTTTCAATTTCTAGAAGTCTGCTAAGACTAGACCGACGGTAACTCTATTTATGAAAGTAGCTAAATTAATTTATATAATTTCTTACTGATTTGGGGGATGTTATAATCTTCTGGTACACTCACATTTAATATTTCGATTTAATTTTTTGTTTATATTAACTCTTGGCTTTGCTAAAATTATATAACGATAAATATAATTTAAAGGTATTATGCATGAATTTTTTTCGAAGTTTAATTTCACGAAAAGCCGTTCTTAGGATATTGCTAATTCGTCCTTTTTGACAACCTTCATGAACACAGTGTGTTGTCTTTAGTTACCCATCCCTGTATACAATCCCAGAAAGTTTATTTTTATACCCCAAGTCTCAGCAGTATTAACAGCAGCACTGCGGAAGATGAGCAGAAAGCAGAATGTTTCTTTATGAAAGTGAAATTAATTTTAAACATGGGCCATGCTTAAATTTTAAAAATCTTGCCGTAATATTAATTTAAAATAACTTGGACGTATTTACTGGAAATAAAATAGCTGAAAGAGAATGTTACAAAACAGATAGAGAAGCTATAGTATTTTTGTTTTCCCCGTAAGTTTCGTTAGCTTAGAGACTCAGTGATTATTTTCTCTCTTGGGAGAACAAATGAATATAAGCTTCTTAGCAATATTTTTAGCATGCTTCGCCTGCAGCCGAATCTGTCACGACTCTAGGGATTAGTCTGGTCGTGGTTGTTGCTTATGTGATCGTCTAATCGTTTGAAACAAGACAATGGGAAGCTTCATTTTGTGCCTTGACGGGGGGGGGGAATGTTGTGGCGAAGATTTTATATCAAACGATACTGCTACTACTGATTTTTATTTTTTTTTTCTCAGCGATTGTTGCTTGTGTGATGTGATCACAGTTTATAGAATTATCCAGTAAGTTTATCGCAGATCATTTCTGGTCTTCATTCTCGGTACGAACAAAAAGCTCCTCCCACTTCTTTCTGCATTAGCGGGTTAGTCTGTTTCCGTCAATCAATGAGAAATGGTTACAAAGTGCATTACTCGTAATAGCGGGTTTCCACTTGTTTCGTGTCCAAGAGAAATCTGACTTGTCTACCCGTGAAAAGATCTAATGCCGCTTATGTTTATATCTGCAAAAACGTTCTCTGGAGCACTCGCACCTTGGTCCAGGTTTTTATAATGGGTGAGATAGGGTATGATCATACTGCTAATGCTATAAACTGTGGATGTGATGAACTGTAAGACTTTTAATAGCGAATCTATAGTTAGAAGAATTATTCCGCCACACATTCCGCCACACATCCCTTGCTTTTCTGGTTCTTGTTTCGTCACAGTTGAACAAGGAGAATAGATGGGAAATATATAATTTGTGCTAAATATTTGTACATTAGGAGAGGGGGACGGGTAAATTATTGAGGGGCTACATACAAATGTGTCAGCTAAAATTATCCTGCATATTATAAAGTATGAATAATTAATCTAACTACACTTCTTTGGTATGGTCGCTATACTACGTAAGTACCATTTTTTCCATTCAAAGATCAAATTTTTCTATAGTATCTCTCTTTTTATAAATAATTAATAATACAATAGATATTTTAAGCGTAGTAAAGTTATAATTTATACAAACAATTATCATCTGGTAATATTTCAAATCTCACTTAAATGTTAATTTAAAATAACTTAAACGTATTTGATGGAAATATATTACCCGAAACGGAGTGTTGCGACACAGACAAAGAAGCCTAAATGTAATGTGTTTTCGTCCGTCAGGATAAAAGGTCAATATTTCCCTTTTCTAAATTAAAGAAAATTAAATAGAAAAATAAATCTTATTTGAACAGACATGTCTTCATAAAATTAATACCGTACAAGCTTTAATCTGTAAAGTATATCGAAATGAATATACTTATAATATACTTATATATATACTTATATATATATACTTATATACTAAATAATATATCGAAATGAAGTTAAATGTACGTCCATAAAATTAAAGTTGAAAATTTTATTTTAGCACGTAAATAATCTTTTAGTGATGGTTTTTCCACAGAGAATTGAAAAGTGAATATGTCTGTACATCATTCATCATACATTCATCATTCATAAGGCCAGATCTAGGGGGTGAGAGGAGGAAGTTTTACTACGTCTGAACGCCCTAACCTCCGAACCAAAAATTGTGTCACCTTCTGTCAATGGTGACAGAAAACTATTCTGTCACCATTGACTAAGCTTGTCAATCTGTCTTTCGTGAATGGAATTTTCCCTGAATCACTCAAGCGAGCTAAGGTTATAGTGCTGTATAAAGGTGGGTCCCGGAGTGATCCTGCTAATTATAGGCCAATTTCTTTTCTATCTGTTTTCAGCAAAATTTTTGAGAAGGCTATGCTATCCAGGCTTCTTAGTTTTCTGGATGTCAAAAATTTTTTCCATGATTTCCAGTTTGGATTCCGAGCGAATCACTCTACAGAGCATGCTTGCGCATCTCTCTTGAATTTCATTCATTCGGCAATAGATTTTGGTCTTATCCCGGCAGCTTTATTTTTGGATGTTCGTAAAGCTTTTGATTCTTTGACTCATCAGATTCTTCTTTGGAAATTATCGCATATTGGTATAAGATCAAATGTTTTTTCTTGGTTTGAATCATATCTTTCTGGTAGACTTATTTCAATTGATCCGCTTTTCCGAAGCCCTTCTGAAGTAGAATATGGTGTCCCCCAGGGATCTGTTCTTGGCCCTGTTTTATTTCTGATTTATGTCAATGATCTGATTTCAGCAGTCAAGAACACCAGTCCTCTGGTATGCTGCAATCTGTGTCATCCGGATGTTCCTTCGTGTCCCAATGCTACTTCTAATGAAGATTGCCTCGTTGCTTTTGCTGACGACAGCACTTTTGGGACTCTAGGGAGGACGGAATGTGATGTCAGGTCTAATCTGGTGGCAATATTTGAGAGAGTAGTTTCATGGTTTGAGGTGAATTACTTGGCCTTGAATGATACCAAGTCACATTTTCTTATTTTTTCTCGAATTGGTGCAGCTTTCCCTCAACTGACACAGCTTCAGGTGTCACAAGGCTTCTTGTGTAGACCAAAGAATCGGTTGGTCCGATTTCTTGGTATCCTGCTTGATGAGAACCTTTCGTTTAGACACCATATAGCCATGATTAGGGTTAAGGTCTCACGGAGTTTGGGTGTCATTCGGAAACTCAAACACACCTTTCCTGGATCTATTCTGAAGCTTCTTTTTTTCTGCCTTGTCCAGTCATATGTCTCTTATTGCCCCATAGTATGGATGTCTACTTTTCCTTCTACACTGCGGTCGCTTTCTGTCATGTATGATAAAACACGGCGTCTGGTTATGGACACCAACCGTTCTTCACCAAGACCGCTTCTAAATCTACAGTCTATCTACATTCTTTCTTGTGCTTCTTTTGTTTTTCATCAGCTTCATGGCAATCTTCCAAAAT
>JAQQPU010013486.1:4423-23150 GCA_029168905.1 Artemia sp. Kazakhstan ARC1039 | reverse complement strand
ACACAGGATATGAGTATAGTACGTACGGGGAGTGTGCGTTTAGAGTGTACATTTACCGACCCATTGGCTGAGAGTATTGCACTAATCTCACTAAATCAATATGAAACCTATTGGGAAATCACTCCCGAAGGCAGTGTTCTACTAGACTTGGCACCATGAACACCAGTCAAATAATCAATGTATTTAATATGGACCCCTACATGTCCCACTACAAATCCTATTGTCTGCCCTCGGACTTTCTTGGAAAAATTCAAAGCGCGAACAATACCTTGATTATTGTTAATAGCAGTCCGTCGACTGTGCTAACGGGTCATTGGCTGTGCATCTTTCAAACAATGAAGACGATTGAATTTTTTGATCCTCTTGGTCTACCCTATACATTCTACACACCCCACATCAGCAACTATATTGAGAGCAGTGGGAAAACTATTATTCAAAATCGGAAGAGGGTTCAGGATCTAACGACTAAAAGCTGTGGCTTCCATGCACTACTATATTTTGTGTTCCGATGTCGCGGCTATACTTACAAGCAGTTTCTCCACATTTATGTTGACAATCCACGTCTGAATGACTTTCTAGTGGAAAATATCCTCTCAGACCTATATAGTATTGATTTCAGTGCCCTAAGAGTAAAGTGCTTAAAAAATGTTTGTGAATTTGTTTATTAATAAAATGCATATATATATATACAACAATGTCTTTAAATCTTCACTTTAGATTTCATCATCTTCGATGTGTAGGCAACTGTCGTGAACCACTAATGCTGGTAAATCATTTGGATTCACTGTATATTGATCTTGATTGACTGCAAAGTCAGGGTCACATTTTCTACAGTACAATGTAACTTCACTCTTGTCATATCTCTTTGTATAGTCAATGATACTATTTGCATTCATATTATGAAATTCATGAGTTTCAATCTGTCTATTTGAAGCAATATCACATACAATGTTTTCAAATGGTGAATCACATTCCGTCACAGCCAAATAAAAATCACTTGGTTTATAGTCATAGTAGGTGGTGTCATCGCAACGATGACGTAGAAACCAGATTGTCTTGTTACCCCAACAGTTGAATCGTAGACCAGATTCCTCTTCCCAGAATAATTTAAATCCACGACGATACCAATCTCGTAGAAATAAACTAAAATCACGTTTAGGATTCTTTCCAATCATAGCGGGGTAAGTATTCTCCCACTGATCACATTTATCATAGTGACAATTGGAGCACAGGTGCCCTCTAGGATGAGAGTCACACACCTCCTCAAGACATGAATTACATCCTTTAATTTGTACTGCATAGCCTCTATGTAATTTACAAGGATTACATAATTTACACTTTTCACTATAGTCATCAATAATTGTACAATTCTCACATTGATTCCAACTGCCAAGAGTGTACATGCACAATGGACATATATAGAACATTTTTCGGTTTCCGATGTCAACTCACTCACAGCTAAAACGTAACTGATCCTCTTCGTTCGATAAATTCAAAGTGTAGGAAATGGTGGGGGGGGAGGAGTAGCTCTGTGACGTTACCTCTTTCGAGTGATGGGGGAGCCATCTACATTGAATCCATTGGCAATATTTTCAAAAGTATATCCACAATATGATTCTGCTTTGTTTCAATTAATATATCAATAAATTGACTATAAGCATTTGAATCACATTTTAAAAGTTTCATACAATAGTCCAATGGGGGAGAATCACTCCTCATTATATTGTCAATTGTTCCCTGACATGAGAATATCCTGCGTTTAAGAGATAACTCGAGAAAATCATCATCCAAAATCAAATGTTTTTCCATAAACACTAGATTTGATCTAATTCTCTCTTTCTCAAATTTATTCATTTTTCAATCCTTTCACTCCGACTGCTGACTCTAGACTGACCCTGATTCGTTAGCCCTAATCAGAAAAGAAAGAGAACATTTTCGATTTCGAAACAATTTTATTGAATAATTACAACAACAACATCAATAATACAGAGCATGTACAATTAGCGATACTGTTTATTGTCTTCAATATGTTTCACCAATGCACTTAAAGCACATTGAAGTCTATTCACATGTGCTATATCAACTTTAGCGGCGAAACATAATTGATCCTCCATTTTAAATTTGCTCAAGGATATCACATATCTTGCATATACTGCATCCCATTCCAGACAAAGCCGTGATCCTTTCGTGATTTCCACCGCAATGCTTGGTGCTCTTGTATTATTATCATCAACTCCACTATCAACTTCTAATAGGGTAAACATTCCACTCGTCATCATCAACACACACAAATATATATCCAAATGAGTAAAGTCAAACTGTTCTTCTTCTTCTCACTCCTTTGAATTCTATTCACAGACTAATAGAACTATAGCAAAAATTCCTTCCTTATATTCCCTCCGCCGCTAATATGTAACCGACTCGCTGATTGGCTGAGAAGGGGGATGTAACCGACTCGCTGATTGGCTGAGAAGGAAACACGTGATCTAACTGTTTCCCGTTATCGGATCAATAAAATTCCCAATCGATTACGCAATCAAGTTCTCGGAAATTCACTTCCCCCTCGAGTCCTAGATCAATAACAATGTTCCCGTTAGAATTCAATGCGCATGAGCAACCTTCGTCTCGGAGTTATTACACATAGAAACAACAAATAAATCGATCTTGGAAAAAGAGGTCATTGAGCGATTACGTAATCTTTCTCCCTAGGGACTCTATGACCATATTGTTTCATAATTCCCCCCCCCCCCCAGACGTGAATCAATAATTCCCCCATCGATTATGTAAATCACACCTCATGTCATTCGCACGTGGCCAAACAACAACAACAGATCGATTGACCTTGACACACCCCCCCGATTAGACTCGATCGATCATCCTTGAATAAATTATGTCCCGTCAGCATTAAACTAAATTGTAGATGGCAGCAGGGGTGAGGGATGGGAGTATAAGATAGCTTTCTACTTACGGTCCAGAGGCATATTACTTACTATAAATGTATATGCTATAAATTTGTATGCTGTATAAATGCTAGAAATATATAAATGTATATTATGAGCATAGAAGGGAGCCGTGAACCCTCGAAGTCATAGACCACCCAATACTGACCATATATGCAATGGGTCTCCAAAGCCTCCTTTGGGCCACACTACTGGTATAAATGATACAAGTCTCTCCTTCGGATTTACTGAGAGTCCATAGATAGACCCCCTCACTAGCAGTTAAGAATTTTAAAGCTTTATTTCAGCTATTATAGTGTTTAAAAAAAAGTCTTGGAAAACTCACCGAGGGGGAATTGTCTCTAGGCAGGCTTCGAGTACATCTTCGATCGATGCCGGTATTTCATAAGCATCGTCCTCTTTTACTGTTTCTCCCTCGAATAACCTGACTAGCAGATCGTCAATATCAAATTTGACATAAAAAAGAAACTGGTCCTTCGAGCAGTGAAAGGAATATTATAGTTACTCTGAAAAAAATATCAAAACTAGGTCCTTCAAATAACTTTCTTAGAGGGCAAAAGTACTAGTTTTAGCTATTTCTTTTGAAGTGTAATAACATTTAACCTGGACCTTCAATATTCTTTAGAATAAGGGCCTTCAAAGCCCTTATAAGGTTAAAAACCTTTTTTGACGAGAATAGCATCAATATTCTTAATAGTTCCCAGAAAAAATTTAGTGAAATAGCCCTGCAACATTTTTAATGTCTTAGGAGGGGAGTTTTCCGATATTAAATTAAAAAAAGAAAAATGCGAAAAAATGTTTTTCTTAGGTTGAAAAAAATTAGCGAAAAATGTCTTTAATAGGTTTTAATCACATGAAAGGCTGCCAAAAAATGCCTTTAATGGTTGTAATCACATGAAAAATTAGCGAAATAACCCTTCAAAGCTTGAAAAGAATGGATTATTGTCAGGATGCCAATAGTAGTAAACCCCCCTATCTGAGGTAGCAAAAAAACCTACATCCTAGTTATTTTCGCACCAATAAATATAAATAAATTAACTTATATCTTCAAATTGCGCCGACGCTTGACAGGAAGCCGATGGCTCAGGCATTACATGACAGGAGACAGCTTGTGTGTGGGCCATGGATGACCCAGGCATCGCATCAGGCCTGAGGGCATCATGGCATTCGACAGATGGGCCAGCGACTCCACGGCCTTGTGCAGGCAGCGCAGGTGGGGCTGCGACTTGACTGAGGGTTGCATCATGGTATTGGGCAGAATGACCAGCGGTGTCGAAATGAGCTGCATGAGTCTTGGAAGGGCCAGCATGTTTAATAACTGATGACCTCACAGGAGTTTCCTCAGTGCGTCTTACCCTCTCTACAGTTGATGGAAGGCTGGGAAAATCCTGGAAACGAAAAAAAAATTTAGTATAGAAACGTTATTTATTCGAAATAGCCCCTCTTGATATAATAGCCTCTGGCTCCCTTCTAGAAACCATAGTTTTTTGTTATAAATATTTAAACATACCTGCCATTGTCCGAAACCCTAAAAGCTTTATACACCGGTATCTTATTCTATTATTCGTCTAAAATTTTTTACTGCTTTCAATTCCAAGAATTTTAAATTAAGACCATTTTGTTTATCTAGATGGTTATAAAATAGGCCTGGTACGCAACTTGGAAATACACACCCAGGACCGATGTTTTTCTCATTGCCACAAACTTCTTCAGGTTTTAAAAATCTATTAATCGTCTAAGAGGAGATAAAATGGACCTGGTACGCGCCTCAGAAAATATCCACTCAGGACCACTATTTTTCTCATTGTCAGAAACCCTCTCCAGCTTTTAAAAATATACTATTATTCGTCTAAAGAGGCGATAAAATCCAAGCCATGAAATTAAATTTCAGGCCACAATTGAGATTGAGGAACTTATTTAAATGGCTATAAAATAGGCTTGGTATTCGCCATAGTTTCAAAAAGAAAGTAATAGAGAAAGAAATTTACTTCTTGGTAACGAGAATTATCCATTTTCCGAGAGAGTTGTTGAACATTCACAGTCCGAAATAGGATTGATGTAGAATTGGTATCTATTTCCCGGTATCTATTTACAGTGCCCTGAGCACGAAGGCTATGTATGTGGGCTTCTATTTATAATACCCTTGAGACACAAGGGCATGGTAAGAGGGCTTCTATTTATATTGGAACAAAGGGAGGATAACACATGGAGTCTGGATTTATCGAAAATAACAGATGGCTAGACTATATAACAAAAATAGCTACGAATAGTGACAAAACAAAATGGCGTCTGATATATTAGCCTAACAGAGTTTTTAATGGAAAAGGAAGTTTTTTAATTGAAATCACATTTTTTAGCGGTAATCAAAGGTTTTTAAATAGAAATATTGTGTCACCTCGTAAAAGAAACTGGGCATATGCTTGTATTTCACCTAAATATAGGGGTGTGTCGTGGGAATCTTGCGGGCCAGCCGGTAGAAACAAGGACCAGTTATATTTCAGGGGTAGTCACCGGTGGAATCATATGGGAATATCCTAAGAGGCTTCTAGAAAGTAGAGTGGGGATACTGATGACGTCTTTAAGTTCATCATTAGAGTGTCCAACAGTGGCGTTGAAGTCCCCAATCATGAAGAGAACATCTTTTTTTGGGAACAATGTCAACGATGTGTTGGAGTTAGGTGTAGATTTCTTCGGCTTCTTGGTAACTCCGGGTGAGTTTGGGGTGTAAGCTTGGATTATGGTCAAGTTGGCAATGGTTTATTTCAGACGAATGGTAATAATACGTCCAGAGCAAGGATGGACGGCAAGAAGAGATTGGAAGGCTTGACATTTTTATAGTAGAGATCGATGTGGGTATAATGTATAATGTATGTGGGTATATGAAGGGGGGGGGCTAGTTTCCCTCCAGTCGATTTTGAGTCTTAAAAAGGGAACTTAACCTTTCTGTTTCCAACTGAATGAACCCGCTCTGAACTCTATACGACCAAGCCTTATATAAAATATTACATCCTCCTTGGGATAACTTAAAATAATTACCCCTATGTCCTGAGGGGTTGTGTCAGGCCCAGGTTTTTTTTTATATAATCTTTGGTATATTTTCAAGAAAATCCCTATATCAATAAATCGACCGGATGTATTTGGGGAAAAGAGGACGTGAAAGAGGCTAGTTGCCCTCTGATTACTTTTGACTCTTAAAAAGGGAACTACAGATTTCAATTTCTAATTATTTGAACCCGCTCTAGATTATTCACGATCAACCTTTCTATAAAAACCTTGTATATCCCGTGGGTGTGGCTTACAGCTCTTGCTCCTGGTCTCTGAGGTTGGTGTAGACCCCAAAGGTTATGTTGTCTGATCTTTGGGCCATTTAGAACAAAAAAGGCTATGTTAAAATTTTAGATGGATACATTTTGGAAACAGAGAGCATGGGGAGGGGTCTAGATATCCTCCTATCAATTTTGACGGTTAAAAGGGTACTGGAACTTTCAATTGCCAATCAAATGAGCCCTTATGGGGGTTGATATGACCACTTCTTCCATAAAATCCTTGTATATCCCCGGGGCATGACTTACAGCACTTAACCCCAGGCTCGGGCGGGGGGGGGGGGTCAACTCCGAAATTTCTGTTATTTTATCCTTGGAATGGTTTCAACAAAATGGCTATCTTAAAACTTGGATGGGATGCATTTGAGAAAAAAGGACGTGGAGGGATAGCTGCCCTCTAATCACTTTTGAATCTTAAAAAGGGCACTAGAACATCTGATTTCCAATGGAATGAGCCTCCCCCCTGAATTTTATATGAAAAATTCTTCCATAAAAACCTCATATGCTCCAAGCGTATAAATTGCAACACTTACTCCAATACTTGCTCTAGCGGATTTTGTCGACCCCGGAGTATTTGTTGTCTGATTCCTTAGCTGTTTTTAAGAAAATAGCTATCTCAAAATTTTTATCGGATTCATTTTTGGAAAAAAAGAGCGTGGGGCACTATTTACCCCTCCGATGTTTTTTACTTTTAAAAGGAGCACTAGAACTTTCAATTTGCAGCCAAATGAGCCCTCTCTGAACTTTGTTCGACCAACCTTCCAATGAAGTGCTTCTGGGGAAAAAATTATAAATAATATAAGATTGATGCCTTCTGGCCTTTGCTATGGGCAGTGCTATAATTTTGCCTCTGATACCTCTGTTATACCATACAAGGATAAGACCTTCGCTGGAGGGTATCTATCAGCTGAAACAAATACTTGCTCATAATCCATAAAACCGAGGACTAAAGGCGTTTGATGACTCAGGCACTTCTCAGTATCTAATTTAAGAGTGAACGTATGGTCGACACATCCTCTTACCTTCTTAAAAACCCACTGTTCTTCTCTTAAAAGTTTTTCTGCAGTATCTTGTATATCAGTTTCTACGTTCACCTTTTCTCTCCCCTAGAATCATTTCCACACTTATCTGAAACCTCAATAATAGTTAAAATGTTTTGGTGTTAAATGCACCCATTGAGATGTCATCATCCCTAACTAACTACCAAACAATCATAATTTCAATAATTACAGAAATAATGAGCAGAATATATTCCGTATAGGAGGAGGACTGCCCCTTCCTCATCCCCATCTTTGCCTCATGGTCGTGGAAACTTTGGAAGATGCTCACTCGATCAGATGTTGAGAGTTCTAGTCTTTTTTATAAGTCAATAGTGATTGGAAACCAACTAGCCCTGGGGGGGGGTTCAGAAGGAGTATTCTCCACAGGGGTATATTGTTTGGGGGTATTTTATTTGGGGGGAGTTCCAGGAGATATATGCCTAGACCCATAGACAGTGAAATGGCGACAGGACCTTTAAAAACAAAAATAAAAACAGGAGAAATAAATCTGGCTTTAATGATTTGTGACATCCAATCTTCTTTGTTTTGTGACAACAAAACAGAGATTTTTCATTAATCGTCTGGACAAGCTTTTAAATCTTCACTCTAAAAACTAACAAATCCAACAAGGTTGAACTTGTAAAGATTCTAACTCTTATTTTACCCAATGATGTTGCTTCATATTTTTAGAATACTAAAAAACTTAGTACGGTGGTTTAGTTAGACGTGGGATCAGTTACACGAGGAATCACTTGCACGTTGGTTCAGTTGCACGGGGATTCAGTTGCAAGGGGGCTCAGTTGCACGAGGGCACGGGGATTCAGTTAAATGGAGTTGAATCGCAGAGGGGTTGAATTGCAGGAGAGTTAAGTTAAATGGGGCATAGTTGCACGTGGGTTCAGTTATACGGGGGTTCAGTTGCACTACCGTTCAGTTGCAAGGAGGTTCAATTGCAGGGGTTCAGTTGATAGGAGTTCAGTTACACAATGGTTCAGTTACAATGAAACCTATTAACTGAGATAGGTCCGGATTGACTATTCTCTCTCAATTTATTAACCTGCCAGTGCAACAAAATGCTATTTTGCCGTCAAGCTGCATCTAACTTACTACATGAATTGCAGCAATAGTATATTCGTAGATAACATTAGTCAGTTCAATTTACTTATCTAGTATATCTTACCTAGCATATGATACAACACTTTTATTCCTTAAAACTGTATCTACAGCATCTCTTATCTAATAAGTATTATCACTCTTAAGTAATTCGCTTCTAACAGTAATTACTATATATATATATATATATATATATATATATATATATACCTAGTAAATACCTCTGTAAATACTATACTTACTCTTGTCACCTTTTTGTAAAGGGGTTTGATTAAAGCTTTCTTATAATCACTAAGTATTTGTTCGTTTTCAAAAATCATATTCATCAAATTCCAGTAATTTATCTCTAACTTTGCAAATTTACCCCGCTATCAACACCTGAGCCTTTTTCAATCCGTTCAGTACTGTCTCCAACCCCTCATCAAAATATATATCTCTCGAAGCTTTCAAATTGCCAAAAGTTCTCTTATCCTATACTTTATAGGATACCAACGCTGCCAACAATTATAATTACTCAGAAACTTTCTTTACAAGCCCCTTCTCTTTTCTACCAAACTTGAAGTAATTTCATTAATATTTCAAACTGTGTTTCTGACTATCTTGACCACAGTTCATATAATTATCCAGTAAGCTTATCGCAGGTCATTTCTGGTCTTCGTTCTCGGTGCGAACAAAAAGCTCCTCCCACTTCTTCGTGCAATTATTAATAGCGGGTTTCCACTTGTTTCCGATTGTTTCGCGTAAAGTGCATTATTCGTAATAGCGGGTTCCCACTTGTTTCCAATTGTATCGCGTCTGACTTGTCTACCCGTGAAAAGATCTGACGCCGCTTATTTTCTACGTTCTCTGGAGCACTCGCACCCCGGTCCGGGTTTTTATAATGGGTGAGATAGGATATGATCATACTGGATAATTATATGAACTGTGATCTTGACTGAGATAGTTTCTGCTACTATTTAAACTATTTTCCAATAATAAATCTGTCCACCGTGTATATTATCTAACCGTAAATTCTCCAAATTCACACCCAACTGTTCTTAGTAGTCAGTGATCCAAGGCTCGCTATCGTTCAAAAAAAGGGAAGGGGTGGCTCAGATCAGCTGCAGTTAGTTTGAGGGTGGATTCTAGGGTAATCGGGGGCGCTTACAACGAATGTCGGGGTGCACAAGTTCGCACGCTTGTAGAACATGGTCATTTTAGTCTATAAAGTCAAATTTAGCCTGTAGCGACGTCATACCGCTCTTGATTTGTTTACATGGTCAAATAAACTGCAAAAACTATAAGCTTGACCGATTCTGAATCCTACGAACAAGTACTTTCACCTGGTATTTTTAGTTTTTCCCCACAACCTTTACTTTTTAGTTAACCCCTATTTAATTTTGAAAACAAGGTTTTTTTAATATACCTTTTCTTAGTTTTTTCGGTTTTTCTGAAATTTTTGCCTGCATAAGTATATTTTTTGTATGCTTTTTTTGAATTTTGCTAGTAATTATGAGTCAAACTATGTGCCACTTTTCCAAAAAATCTTAATTCTTGAGCAACTATTTCAGTTTTTTTAGCTGTTTAAGTTATTTTAGCTGTTAAAAAAATGAAAACGAATTAAACTGCACATCATTTGAACCATCAGAATGTCTTTTACACGCTGTTAATAAAAACAAAGTTAATAATTGAATCTGCAAGAATATATAATCGTTTGAACAATAAAATTCCCCCCCCCCCCCAAAAAAAAAAACGTAAATTTTCTAAATAGTGGCGTTTACTCGAAATATTTTCGACACTACCTATAATTTTTATCTCACCAAACGATGTATCACTCTTTTTTTAATCAAATTTTGTATTTAAATTTTATATATCTAATATTTTTAACCAGGAAAAAAAAAACAGATGCCTCGTTCTGCGATCGCATGTGCGAATTTAGTTTCCATAGCAATAAAAAAAACCTGAGCATCTTACATATCGGGTTTTAGTTGCATAAAGTAGCAAAAGTTACAACATAAAAGGAAAGGATTTAGGATATATACCTGATCTAGCTAAAGGTAAGGATTCCGGCAACAACGATTTTAGGGGGGTGTCAGTTCCCTAGCATGAGGTACACCTTGTTTTCTAGCTTAGTAATGTTGTCTCATTGTTGTGTTTTCATTGTCGGGTTTTCATTCTTGTGTTACAATTGTTGTGTTTTCTTCTGAAATTCAGTTTGTTCCGTTTCCTGTTTCCCTCCGACCGAGAAATTCACAACTTGGGACTGATGTAGGCCACATTCCATGTTCAAATTAATCCACATTTAATCTCGGATTTTTACTTTTATTGAAAATTTTTGTAATGAATTGTGATTTTTAATGATGATTTATTGTCTACAGATTGCTCTTCAACGTCTCCTGCAGACATCGGAAGAACTGTTGATGTGACTGGTGTGTCGAGCGGATGTTTCGGGAGGAATCCCCGGAAAAGAACTTGACAGATGGTAACCGACAACCCTCTTGGCACTCAAGCTAGTGAACATACCTGGAAGGTTAAAATCCCCAGGAAAACGCGACGTCGTGACTGTGCTTCCTTACTTTCTTTGTTTGAAAATAGTTACAAAACTCCGATGCCATTCTCGGTGCCGAGCCTGGACCTCTGCTGGACACTTTGTAGGTTGTGTCCTACGAAACTTCTTGAAGTGGAATTTGAAGAGCCAACTCCCAGTTGGAAAGCCTTCAACACAAGAATCGTTTCTTTCTGGTGTAGCAAAACCACCGTAGGTTACTTAGCCTTGCTTCCCTATTCACTAACAGCCTTTGAAGTTGTAGCCTCTGCCATTAGCATCTGTCAAAAAACATCAGCGAAGCTTGGAAACAAGTACAGGGTCATCAGTCAAAATCTAGCTGCTTATGAAATAAGCTATGGCCTTTGAAAGTCCCAGCCCGAAAAATTCTCTAATCCAGTTCTCTTATTGGGCGGCTCTCACAAGCTCATAAACTATTTGAAAGCGGTTGGATCTCTCATGGATGGAGCAGGACTAAAAGAAGTTATTGTTGCGGCAAAGATTCTCAGGGAAGGTATTACGAATAAGGTCCTTTCAGGAAAGAACATGTACCAGGCACTCCATGCTCACTTCCAGGTCTACGAAGGAATGAACGCATTCTGGTGGGAGGCATTTGAAAATTGGCTTGAAACATCCTGCTTCGTTTTAGTGTCTTCTACAGTCGAGAAACTTCGAATCCTGATTGATGCAATTGAACGCTTCAAAAGTGAAACTAGTTCTTAAGCATGTAAACAGATAGGAGATGCGTTCGACAGTATTGCTCCGCTTTTCTCGAAGTACAATGAGTCCAGATCTACCATAAGGAATCATAGCCTCTGGATCAACTATTTAGATCTTATCCGTGCCGGAAACGACTATCTTTATGTTGAAAGAGCTACGGACTGGGGATCACACTTAAAAGCCACAAAAGAGATGATTCCGATTTTATTTGCATCTGTAAACCATAAACACACCGCAGCTGCGCTTAACTACCTAGAAGAAATGCTATACCTGCCTGAAAAAGCGCCAGAAGTTCACAAAGAGTTTTTAAGTGACAATTTTGTTGTTAGAAAAACAACCGAGTCTTTTTGCAGCATCGTATGCGACCTGGCGTTAGAGTCGACGGTGAATTTGAACATCAAATGTCATCGAGGAGTATCTGATATCGTTGGTGCGACAACGAATGAAAATGCCAGGGATCAATATCTGGTTACTCTCCTCTTTCTTGCAGCAGTCACCAGAACGCTGAAAGCAAACCTGAATATGGATGAAGAGGCAATGAAGCATCATGAGGATACCACTGCGTTTACAAATTTGACAATAAAAGGCAGAAATCGGGTTATTGATTTGGTAAAGTTGTTCGGGAACCCATTCAAGACGACGAGAACAGAGCTGCACAACTTCATGACAAGGGATACAGCTCCAGAAGCCATAGCAAATAGTCTGCTGAACCTCTGAGAAATTGGCTTCGAAGCCATGAGCTCGTATCTCGAAGGTACATCCACGAAAGTAAAAGTTGGCATAGTACAAATTTTGGCCTCTGTTGCCAAAAAAGGAAAAATGAAAGAGCCACAAAAAAATATTTGGGGGAAACTGAGCTGCTTAAACCAGCTCTCCGTCTTGCAGATTCAACACAAACTTCGTCCCTCTGTGAGCTGCTGAAGTACGAGCTACAGCCATATCCGGCCTCACTTGCAGTATTATCATCAAGTCGTAGGGAGCCTCAGCTTCGTACTGGTACAAAGTCAACACCCTTGAACTACATTCTACAACAGTCTGGCTTGCAGCCATGGCCAAAAATGGTTCCACATACGCTTTTTGAAGACTCCTTGATCTGACTATATAGTTGATGTCATGAGTGTCATAAGGTGTTATCGACCAGAACAAAATGAAACGCTAGCAGATTTTGGAATAAGAGTTTACGATGGGATTCTTAAGAACATACCCGAAGCTTGTCAGTCTATCCATTTGACTGGGGACAGGTATGAAGGTCTTAGTGACAATAGAACCCGCGATGAATACTCGTTTAACCTCAAAGATGCATCTGGCTGTCGAGAAAGAAGAATATATCCTAGAGGAAATATTTCCAGCCCGTTAACTTCCTCCAGCAAAACGGTAACACTCTGGGACGGGATTCTCAGTAGTCGCTCAGCCAAAGGTCGACTCTTGAAAGTTCTATTCGAGGTCTATGAGTACAATATTTTGACCCGTCTGATGAAACATCTCGCTGGAGGTTTCGAGAATCGACTTAGAGCTGTTACCATTACGCTCCATGGAAGCTCTGTTGATGATGATCCCTCGTTTTGCCATGAGGAAGCAGACACTTGGGTGTTATACCACACAGCAGTTGCCGCAAGACGAAAGAGCACACTTGTGATAATACAAGCCAACGATACTGATATTGTCATAATAGCTGCATACTACTTCCAATGTCTTGCTAGTCTCGGTCTCAAGCAGGTCTGGGTTAAGTTTCCATCCTACTGCATACCTATTCATAAGGCAGCACAAAAACTAGGATTAACATTTTACAACGTCTTGACGCTTGTCCACAGCTTGAGTGGATGTGACACCACAAGCTTTCTGTATGGAACTGGAAAGGTCCGCTTTTTTCGAGCTGCCAAGTCTTCAGAAACTTTGTTGGGGTCTTTAGGTGATGAAGTTTGAGCCCTTGTTGAGAAGCCATCTTCTGTGCAAAGTGATGGTTTAGTCAACGTCCGTAAGCAGCTTTTGGTTACAGTGTATGGTAGAAGTGCAACTAACTTCAATAGTCTGAATGATCTACGAGCACACTTGTACCCAAGATTGGAGGATTTGCGGCTTTTACCACCATTTGATATCTCGTTTCTGCTTCATTTGAAAAGGTGCATGTTTCAGTCACTGATTTGGATCCGAAGCCACAAGCCCTGTATTAATTTACCTCAGGCTACCGATATGGGCTGGAGAATTGAAGATCCTGAACCGAAGCCAGATCTAGTTTCTGTGATGCCGCATGGGCTTGCATCGCTTTCTTTTTGCAACTGTGATAAGACGAGGTGTGGCTGGCACTGCAAATGCTCCAAAATAGGTTTCTGCGACAGCGCATGCAATTGTGGAGCTGACCCCCAAAAATGCTTACTTTCCGATGTGAATCACGAATCCGAAGACGAAGATGAGGAAGAAAAAGTTCCTAGTTTCCGCGATGCCGCATGGGCTAGCATCGCTCTCTTTTTGCAACTGTGACAAGACGAGGTGTGACTGGCACTGCAAATGCTCCAAAATAGGTTTCTGTGACAGCGCATGCAAGTGTGGAGCTGACCCCCAAAAATGCCTACTTTCCGATGTGAATCAGAACGAATCCGAAGACGAAGATGAAGAAGAAAAAGAGATTTGAGCCAACGTTTCATGTTCATTTTTGAATATTTGATTTTTATTTGTTTTGATATTAAACTGCTAATGCAGTCTTACTTTCAGCTGATCATGACAGTTGCCGTCTACTACATCAGCAGCCGTTGACCCAATCTAACCGATTGAATCATTGGCCCCTGCTATGCTGGGATTTAAAGAAAAATAGTATCTTAAATCAGCCTTAGTCACCTCTGAACCCCGCGTTCACACGGCTTTGCCACCTTGAGACTCGTGTATGAGCATGTGTAAGCCAGATTGTATCTACTACTACAGAAAAAATAAATAGTTGCTCAAGAATTAAGATTTTTTGGAAAAGAGGCACATGGTTTGACTCATAATGACGAGCAGAATTCAAATAGAGCATAAAAAATATACTAAATTCGCGTATGCGATCGCAGAACGAGGTATCTGTTATTTTATTTATTATTTTTTTTTTATTAGTTGTATAGAATGTAAATGCATTATTTGATTCAAAAAAGAGCGATCTATCGTTTGGTGAGATAAAAATTATAGGTTGTCTTGAAAATATTTCGAGTAAAACACCACTATTCATAAAATTTTCTTTTTTTTTGGGGGGGGGGGGGAATTTTCTTGTTCAAACGCTTATATATTTTTGCAGATTCAAGTCTCCACTTTGTTTTTATTAACAAGGTGCAAAGGACATTCTGACGGCTTGAAGGATGTGCAGTTTGATTCGTTTTCATTTTTTTAACAGCTAAAAAAAAATTTAAAAAGAAAACTTGGTTTTTGTAGGCTAATTTCTGAAAGCTATGACGTTAGTTAAAAAATAGATAGTTGCTCAAGAAGTAAATTTTTTTTTAAAAGAGGTGCATGATTTGACTTGTAATAACGAGCAAAATTCAAATAAAGCATAAAAAGATATACTGATGCAGGCAAAAATTTCAGTTAAACCAAAAAAACTAAGAAAAAGTATATTTAAAACCTTGTTTTCGAAACTAAATGAGGGTTAACAAAAAAAAAGGATGTGGAGGAAAACTAAAAATACCAGGTGAAAGTACTTGCTCTTAGAATTCAGAATAAGTTAAGTTTATAATGTTTTCAGTTTATTTTATCATGTAAAAAAATAAAGAGCGGTATGACGTCGTTATAGGCCAAATTTGGTTTTATAGGCAAAAATGACCATGTTGTACACGCGTGCGAACTTGTGCACCCCAAAATTTGTTATCAGCGCACCCGATTACCCTAGAATCCTACCTCAAACCAACTGCAGCGAATGTGAGCCACCCCTTGAAAGTTAACAGTCCCTGGATCAATGACTATAGAAAGTTCTTTAAAAAACCTCATTTTGAAGTCTACAAAGTTATAACTTCTCCAGAAGGTATTTATCGGCTCTAAATATCTAAATCATTTCTAAATTAAGGTTCTTAAGTTATGCTAGAAATTCATATATGATGATCTTTTTGTTGGCTATTTAAAAACAAAACAAATAAAAATAACCCAAGATCACTAGAGAGGGAAAGGGTTTGAAATTTAAGGAGGTAGAAGCAGAATTCATTGCATTCCAAATATAATACTAGACAAAAAATTACCGCCTGTACTCACAAGACGCTCACATTGCGTCATGCATCATAAATTGAACATTTTTATCTTCTACTAGTTTAACCCTAAACTTGAAGCAATAAAATAAAAAGTTGATTATTTAATAATATTAAATACGTAACAAAATTTGGTAATGGTAGCGTTGTCCAAGAAAAGAAGGCTTATTTAATTCAAAACCTTTGCCATGGTTTGCGAAATAGCCCCATGAGCCGGCACATCTTTTACAGGAATATCCCCTTCCCTTGGAAAAATCTCTACTGATTGTTGATTGTTAACTGTTGCAAAAAACGTCTTATGAGCTCCTGGAAAACTGGTAACGGGATACCAGGGATACCTCGTGACCTTCTTGTTTTGTAATCTCTTCTGTTGGGCTTGCCTTCTTTGTTTGTTCTTGATTTGCGCTCTTCTTCTTTGTTGTTTTTTGTTTAATTTAATAGGTGTGCACCTTTTGTTCTTGCGATTTCTATTAGCTGGTTGGCGTCTTTTGTTGGCTCTTCGACCCTCTGCATCTTCAATTGGAACTTGTTCGTCATTTGCTCTTTGCTCAACTGGCTGATCACCTTGCATTTCAGTAACATCGTTTTCGTCTGGTAACTCTATATCAGCTTCTCTAGGACATCTTTTTGCCACCTTATTACTGTTTCTATTGGGTCGTTTTTGATTTCTTACAGGCTGTTTTGGTCTTCGCTTCTGCTGCTGCTTTCGTTGTTGGTTCTTTTTCTTTTGTGTTTTTCTGTTAACGGCTCTTTTTGTTCTCCCTTTTACATCTTCATCATATTCAGGCTCACTTACGGAGTCTGATTCAATTGACGTAGAGTCTTCTTTAGAGTTGTCACCTTCAACCGAAACGGTTGGATCAGCATTTTTATCTGCCACTTCTTTTAAGGTTTCTGAATCAGCGGGTATTTCATTTAATTTATTATCATTTGTTTCAATCTTGCTGTAAGTAGAGACTTCTTCCAAAGCATTAGCCTCAGAATTTGGCGCATAAAGGTGTTCAAGCCTAAGGAAAAGAAACTATTTAGTATGGGACATATAAAATATACGACAACTTATGCAGCAGACTATCATGACAATATATTCTTAGTTATTTTTTCTTCAAAACTGAAGTGTGATTGGAGATAAGTTGCCATGATCATACGACTTCATCAAGCTGAAGCTACAACTTATGATCAAGTTCAAATTTGAAATTTGATGTATAGTTGATTCTTGAATATGCATAATAACACCATATTCGTGGAGCTCCAATTTGGGAGCAATAGAACTCACATTAACACTTTATGGAGCTACAATAAAAGTAGAATATATAAACATTATCAGCCTCAAAATATAATTATTTATTCGCAGTTGTTTTAAATTCTATTGAACAAACCCAAAGAGAAAGGGGGAGATTGTTTTTCTTATAATTCTTTGTAGAAAGTATGTTTTAATTTACTTGGTTTTCATCCGTGACATATTTTTGTAACCTAATCACGTTACTCCATATTTCATTTCTAGAGAGAGAATTAAACCCTTCGTTGAAAACATCAATTGGGTTTTACAATCGATTGGTCATGAGAGATATTCTAGGCCAATGAAAGAAGAAAAGACAAATTCTTTCTGATTGGTTCTCCTGTGCAAACATTTTGACCGTTAAAACTATGAAAAAGTTTGAATCACAAGATTTTTTACAAGTAGACTCTCTGTTTATCTGTGATGAAGATAAACCAGAAATAAATTTTTTCGCCTAGGTTCGAAAATTTACTATTTACGTGGCTTGTGATTGAATAACATAGCACCATACTTGCATGGTCTAAAATTTTGGACCCTTACAAATTCAAAGAGTTAAAAGAAAGTTAAAATATGTGGAAAACACATTATATTGAAATATTTCCATTTATTTATGAATGCTTCAGAATTTATCGAAAAATATTGCTCAGGGTAGTAAGTGACCAGTAAAGGGCAGCTTCAAAATGAAAAGTTAAAGTACTTTCTTATAGTCCCTTGATATAACATTATGATTTAATTTCCTCATTTTTAAAGAAACTGATAACCTGTTCAAAATCAGTGGTGTTACTGACGTGTATCCAGTGATCTCATCAGTGACACCAACCATCTACATCAGTGACCTATCTTCGTGAACCAATCCTGTTATCCTCATTTCTGAAGAGAGGGATGGCCTATTCAAAAATTATTTGGTTGTTAAAGCTTCAGTGTTAAATATTAAGCCAGTACAAAGAACAGAAATTCTTTGAATCGTGAGATTTTTGAAAAAGTAGTCTATATTTTCCTATGTGATAAAAATAAAGCTAGAAATGATGACCAGGTCCATACTTAATCTTCTCCTTGTAGTTGCGTTTTCAATGGAGACTACAGAACCACATTTTTAGAAGATAAATTTGGAAGCCAAACAGTTTTTATGGAAGCAGCACTGAAACTTCTACACTTAAGCTGAATGGATATAAACTGTAAGTAAAGAGTAATTCCAAATACGGATTGTTTTCTTAGAATTCGATGAGAAGAAGCTTCATTTAATGTCATTGGTTATTATCTGTGGTTCTAGGCGTTTACCCCTCCCCCCCGGAACCCCCCGAGGAAAACACCCCCCAGAAAATACCCCTGCGTAAAATACCCCCGCGGAAAAAAATCCCCCCAGAAAACACTCCCCCACGGATAACACCTCCCTCCATGGAAAATACCCCCCCGCGTAAAATACCCCCGTAGAAATTACCCCTGGAAAATACCCCGCCCCCGGAAAATACTCCCTGCAAAATATCCCCCCGCCCCTCTCGTGGACCCTCCCCCCCCCCGGAAAAGGCCCACCGCGAAAAATTCCCCCCACCCCCTCTCGCAGACCCCCCCCCC
>JAQQPU010013485.1:0-24209 GCA_029168905.1 Artemia sp. Kazakhstan ARC1039 | reverse complement strand
TGATGAACCTGAGCTTGAAATTGAATGTATACCACCCCCTCTGCTAGACATAGTGGTAGTGGAGGATGAAGACATAGATATTCTGATAATTGAACCAGATGTACTTTATTTAAAAACTGTTATAAATATCGATATTTCAAGAGAATAAAGATTAGAAAGAATGAATTATTTTTTGCTATCTTTGATAGAAGACTTGGTTATGGACTGATAGTACTCTATGGGGTGATTTAATCAATCTGAACTATTCATGTACAGAAGTCTCTATTGATATCCTTATTCTAAACGTATCTAGTATGAGAAAATTAAAATAGCAGAAACAAATTTATTGTATGATTATGGTATAAAACTTATCAAGCATATCAAAAAATGAGATTTATCCTAAAACGATATATGAGAACACTTCCACATTGGTTTCCGTTGTTTAAAATCCTTTTCATAGAATGGCCTCTTATGTTTTCTCTTAAAGGACCACTTTTTCTCTTCTCTTATAGCATAATCATCATAATAATCCGAGTTATATCTTGCACTATACACATTTTTCTTTGGGTTTTCACCGCTGTCTTTTACACTATAGAGAAAGCCCTCTTTTACCAGTCTCTTCTTTTGATCTTCCTTTTCTAACATATCAATCCTTCTTTTATCTGAGCTTACTTGCAATCGATATAAATTTCTCTCCATGTCACGTATAATGTTTCTTCTCGTTTCCTCCAGATTCTTCTCAACTGTCTCTGCCTCTATGCAGTCTAAACATTCAGTAGGTTCTTGTGAATGCTCAAAATCATGAAAATGTCCCTTACAAATAGAACAGTTGCAATAAAAGGATATTTCTAACTCAACTTGTTCACTCATGTTATTACACCGCTCACTAAAAGCTTAGTGAATTCTATTCACAGATTGATAAAACTATAGCAAATATCCTTTCACTCTGACTGCCAACTCTAGACTGAGCAGAAAAGAAAGTTGGCTCGGAAACAACAACAACATTGACATTCGCTGAGAGCGTGCCAAAAACAAGTACTATTTCCGGATCATAACATTTGGCTTGAACAACAATAACAAATACTATTTCTGGATCATAACATCTGCCTCGAACAGGAAGGAAGTGTCATTAACTGTTTCCCGGAACCTCATAACATTTGGCTCGGAAACAATAACAAATACTATTTCCGGATCATAACATCTGCCTCGAACAGGAAGGAAATGTCATTAACTTTGCTTCGAACGATAACAACATTTGGCTCGAATAACAATAACAAATACTATTTCCGGATCATAACATCTGCCTCAAACAGGAAGGAAATGTCATTAACTTTGCTTCGAACGACAACAACATCTGGCTCGAATAACAATAACAAATACTATTTCCGGATCATAACATCTGCCTCAAACAGGAAGGAAATGTCATTAACTTTGCTTCGAACGACAACAACATTTGGCTCGAATAACAATAACAAATACTATTTCCGGATCATAACATCTGCCTCGAACAGGAAGGAAGTGTCATTAACTTTGCTTCGAACGATAACAACATTGACCCCATTAACCACGTGTTCTCCCTAATGACTCTGTTCAAAACAACAACAACATTGACCTTGGCATTTTGCCTCGGAAACAATAACAACATTGGCCTTGACATTCGCTGAGGGCGTGCCAAAAACACACCTGGTGAAAGAGGTCATTGACCCCATTACGCAATCATTCTCCCTAATGACTCTATGCCCATATAAGGAGTCCCCCCCGGAGTTATTATGGCATCTCTACTTGCATTTTAGGCTGATAGAAATATTTTGTCTACATTTCCTTTGTTTCCGATACTTTTGAGGGCAAGAGAATGCGTGTCCATGCGGTTATGCAACGACCAAACAGTTCGTGGTAACGAACTGTAAGTAAGGAGCGACCCGGCTCAATGGTAACCGAAAATCTAAAAAACGGAATTTTGATACCAATAGATACATAAAAAGAATTAGATTTTAATTCTGATTTCAAATATATAAGTTTCATCAAGTTTAATCTTACCCATCAAAAGTTACGCGCCTGAGAAAATTTGGCTGATTTTCAAAAAAAGTGGGAAAGACCCCCTAAAAGTTATGGAACCTTAATGAAAATTACACCATCATATTCACCGTCCTAGAGAACCCCACTATAGAGGTTTCAAGCTCCTATCTACAAAAATGTTGAATTTTCCATTTTTTGCCAGAAGAAAGATCACTGATGCGTGTTTATTTGTTTTTTTTTTTGTTTGTTTTTTTCCCAGGGGTAATCTTATTGACCCAGTGGTCCTAGAATATCTTAGGAGGGCTCATTGGAACTAAAATTAAAAGTTCTAGTGCCCTTTTTAAGTGACCAAAAAAAAATGGAGGGCAACTAGGCCCCCTCCCATGCTCATTTTTTTCTCAAAGTCACCCAATTAAAATTAAAAGAACGCCTCGCTCTTTTCGCTAAAGTTTGACTCTGTCTCACAACTTTATTTTTTAAAACAATAAAAAACTTTAGCGTAAAGAGCGAGGCGTTGAGGAGGGGACAGCCCCTTTCATATACGAAATAATTTCTGTTCGTTTTAAGTTTTAATGTCGCTCCTTACATTCAGTTTAAAAAACTTGTTTTTTTTTATTTAATTATAAATAAGAATGTATTATATGACATAGTTTCGCAGTTATTATAATAAAGAATAGCTGCAGCAATATGCCTGTGAAAAGTTAGGGGTAGATACATAGTACTAACTAGGCTTTACCAGATGATATTGCAAATTGTAATCCGTAACGTTACCAACGACTAATGGCCCAGTAAAAATAGCCCAAAAAAGGGCCGAACCTCAAACAAATTGCAACAAAAATGATTTTTACACCAAAAAATGCAGAAAAATCAGAGAATAACATACTAAAAGCCCACCAAAATCCACTCATGGGAAAATCCGTGGCAGGGGAAAAACGGGGGAACCAGGGGAAATTTCGCAAAACCCACAAGGGTTCGGATTGATCCAAGTCAAGATGATTTCCGATGTAATTTTTAACGTAGAAGCCAAATCTTGCATCAGAATCTCGATTACTCTGTCCCCTGAATACTTATGAGGGGGAAAAGGGGGGAAGAAGGGGAGATTTTGGTTTTCCAGGTCATTGCGATGTTAAGATGCGACCATCCTGCTAGCAGGATATAGGCCTGGCATCAACAAGTTAGCATTCGGCATGACACCTTGCAACGAGTTCTCTGGACTGACATCTAGTGTCTCTTCAGTGACTGAATTACCCAAAATGTAACGCGCTGAATACTCAAAATAGGTAAGTTTTCTTGTGAATATTTGGTCATTTTTGTTCCGAATCTTCAAGAATGTTAGTCATTTTTGTTTATCTTGTACCATTGAGAATTCTTTCGCTTTTAAGTGACTACTATACTCAGTTTCGTGACATTTTATCTCTTTTTTTACCAACGACATCTTGCGGCTCCTGGAACCGAATCTTAATGCTTGAAATGATCAATCCGTGGAAACTGTGTTAGTTACCTCACTGACAACAGTTCACTATGTTCGTTCAATTTGTGCTTCAATTTCAGTTTTCTACAAGAAGAGGACAAATCTCGTGAATTTCTTTGCTCCGTATCTCCCTAATTATCCAACAAAAAAATTTCACAAACAGGGAGTGCTGACAACATCTTATCAGTCTTGTAAAGTGTTCAGTTTTATGCTTGCGTCGGGGATTGGTTCGTTTAATTGGTTTTACCGTTTCTTGTCATATTTATACTAGTTGATATGAGTATCTACTGTACATCTTTTTTAATTCACTGATGAATTATTTGGGTTATTTTTTTACCAATTGCGGCTTGATGCAATGATGTTCAAATAATTTTTGTTTGTTCAGTATTTAGGAGCCTAAAAAAAAAAACATGTTGCGTTCCTACAGAGCAGTGTATAATTGAGTTTTTCTTTCTCGTTTTGTGTAATTTGTTCTAGGAGCTGATTTAGATCTTAGTTCCAGCGTTCGTCACTAAAAACCACATGTATAACTCCTAAGTTTATGTGTATTGCTTTTTTTTGCTTATTGCTCCGTCTTTTCCTTTTTTGTATGACAGGTTTTCCAATAAATAATAATAATAATAATAATAATAAAGGAGATTCGCGGCTTCAGTCCTCTTCCCACATCAAGTTCTCTGTTACTGAATTAAGTTCTCTGTTATCCTAATATTATTCTAATATTCTAATTAAGTTATATTCTAATATTATATTCTAATATTCTATTATTATATTCTAATTATATTAATATTCTAATTATATAAATATTCTAATTATATTAATTATATAGTATTCTAATTATATTAATTATATAATATTCTAATATTATATTCTAATATTCTAATACTAATATTCTAATTAAGTTATTCATCAAGTTCCCTGTTACTGAATCTTTCGTATCTTCATTTCAGATGAGTATGGCTTCACAATGTGCAATCTGTCTTCAGAGCGAAGGAGATGATAACAGTCTCTCTACGCTTGGAAGCAAAGGTGCCGTCACAATTAACACTGCCAGTAAAGAAAGAGGTGATTCTGTCGAAGTTAACCCCGGTGACAAGGTTCATGCTCACAGCCGAAGAGACTTCAGTAACCAGAGAAGAATTTCTAGTCTTAAACGTTGCAATGAAAGTGATTCAGCAAGTAATCAAGAAAGTAACAGTAGATCCTTACGTTCTGCAAGTTCTTTATTCGCATTCGACAAAGACTGTCTGTTTTGTGCGACCTCTGCCATTGCTGATCCGCGTCATCCAGGCTATTCGCCATCTCAGACTGTTAGAACAGACACATTTCAAGCCAGTGTTAGACTTCTGTGTTCACAAAGACAAGACGAATGGTCAACCAGCATTTTGGGAATGTTAAATGCAACTACTGCTGATCTCCACGCAGCTGATGCTATCTATCACACAGTTTGTTCAGTGAACTTCCGGACTGGAAAAAAACTTGCCTCAGCGCTATTCGAAATTAAGTGGTGAACCTGAAGTAAAGAAGTGTAAAAATGGCAGACCTTCGGACGAGGTTCAAAAAGAAGCATTTTACAAAGCTGCGAACCTCTTTGTCGGTCTGGACGATGTGCAGGTTACACTGACCAATATTTCGAAAAAAATGGAGGAGTTTTTAGCCGAAACGGATCTGAAGCCATACAGCAACGTTTACCTGAAAAAAGTGCTAGTTGATTACTTCGGCGACAAGGTGATCATTTCTGATGTTCCTGGGAAGCAAAGTATATTGACGCTTAGGGAGACGGCTGCAAGCATTCTTCGGGATTATTACCAATTGCCAAAAGACGTAAATCCGGAGAAAGAAAAAGTCGAGATTGCGAAAGCTTTTGCAAGAATAGTGGAGAGCGAAATAAAGACTTTGATATCGTCCAAAGAAGAATATGACCAAATACGCACCTTAGTTTCGGCAGAGGACAATCTCGAGTTCCCTACGGCTTTTCCTGTCCATCTTGATCAAACAAAACAACGCCAAACTTGTGGTCAGTGCAATAGGGCAGGCAATAATGCAAAACACCGGACCTCGAAGAATTATTGCACCAATGCGCAGGGGTTAGCTGAGTCTATGCATCATCGGTTCGGTTCACGCGACGTTGTCGACACACTGAGCAGCCTAGGCTTTTGTGTTGGCTATGCAGAAGTCCTCCGATTTGAAAGATGTGCGGCAATGGCTGAAAGCCCCGACCAAGAGCTCAACATACCAAGATGCACTCTTGTCCAGTACATTGCAGACAATTACGATCATAACGCTAACACTCTGGATGGGCACGGTACTTCACATGGTATGGCTATTCTTGAGGTTGAGTCACCAGGTGGCAAAGAAGGGTTACGCGTGTTTCCCAGAAAAGATTTTGACTTGAAAGAAATTATAGAAAAAGCTGCTATACCGATCTACCCTTACGTGAAGCATACTGCCTTTACAAATCAGCTCACTTACGTAGAGTTGGTGCTTCCAGAGTTCAGAGACAATGGCAGACATCTTGATATCATGTGGGTAAATTCTCAGCAAGCTCTGCGAGGTTTTCCAGTCGGCTGGTCAGGTGCAATGCAGTCAGCTCATGCTGGACAAACCCAGAAGTGGTCATCGATAGTTTTCCAGCCTATGATTGATTTAAACCCAACCGATCTCACGTGCATCAACACAACGTTGATGTTTATTGCAGAGAAGGCTAAGAAACTGAACAAGATTCCTGTCGTAACCTTCGACCAACCACTGTATCGGAAAGCGAGAATGATGGTTGAATCGTCACCTTTCAGTAGCCCCTTGAAAGAGATCGTAGTGATGCTTGGGTCCTTTCATGGAAGAATGAGTTTTCTTGGGTGTATGGGCTATTTTATGGAAGAAGTAGGTTTGGTTGAAGTCCTTGAACGGATCTACGCACCGAACACTGTAAAACACATCATCTCTGGCAAAGCAGTTTCTAGAGCAATGAGAGCACATTCTCTTCTTAACTTAGCTCTGCACATCTTACTTTTTGCCTGTGCTTTTGAAGATACTGCCGACGGTCTACGAAGTGAACCCGCACCCCAAATGGTGAGTGCAGCCAGTGTCTATACAGAGCTGACATCCGAAAATATTTCTATTGAAGACCATTCTGCGTCTCCAGCGGTGGTTTCACTTTTAGAATAAATTGAGCAGGCAAAGAAGGAGCTAATTAGCGAATCTAGGACTGCGAAACCGTCGCTTGAACAGTATTCTGAAATGGATAAAATTCTTAGGATGTCAGTTCGTGCTGAACAGACTGGAGATTTCGACCTGTATCTTCAGAGCTGGTTTAGTATGCTTCCTTATTTCGCGGCATGTGGTCGAACTGCATATGCTAAATCAGCCCGTCTTCATTTACAAACCCTTGTCAGTTTGAAAGAATCGCAGCCAGAATTATACGAGAAGTTCCAAACTGGTCACTTTTCCGTTAGCAGAACCCAACATTCGTGGTCAGGACTGGCAGCAGACCTTGTTATAGAACAAGTCTTCATGAAAACTCTGAAGACCGCTGGCGGTCTCACTAGAGGGAGAGGTATGAATGAAGCGCAGCGGTCGATCTGGACACTATCTATGCCAGTGTGAGCTCAAATGAATGCAATCATGCAAGACCTAACCGGATCTGTTTACCACAAAAGCGACCAGCACGTTGATACATCGGGGTCCAGGATATCGAGAGACAGCGAAGATTTGCAGAAGTTGCTCATGTTCCTTGAGCCTTTGCAGCCATTCAACTGGGGTCAGGAGCTAATGAATATTGTTACCGGAGTGAATGCTTCGCCAGAGGTCAACGTCGACGAAGCAAAAGACGTTGGGTTGCACATACTGCAAGGGATGGTTGGAAAGCCAGTAGAGACTTTTGTACTCAAAAGGAAAGATAAAGTCGTAACTATGGCTGCAAAGTCGGCTCCGAAGCTTGATGGTGAGCCGGCCGAGATTTACCAAACGTTATTGTTCCAGCGACTAGCGGCTGTAGCCACTGCCGACGGTCAGGATCTGTCGGATACTCTTGGTTATGAACTTTGCTCTTTTCATCCTGCACTTTTCGGGTCATACCAACCACTACGCACAGCTGACAAGGCTTCCCTCTCAAATGCCCTCTGGAAAATGATCAAAGGCTCTTCTGCGAATCTTTCAACGAGTTGCAAATATGTTGTAGATGGAGGATGGGTCCTACATAAATTGCCTTGGACAACCGGCGCTACTTTTGGACAAATATGTCTGGCCTACGCTAGCTATGTCAAAGCTCATTTTGGAAATGCTACGGTTGTGTTCGACGGATACGAAGATTCACCGTCAACAAAAGACCAGACTCACTTGAAAAGGTCGAAAGGCATAAGATCTCCTGATATCGACTTTACTGGGACAACAACGGTAACCCTCAAAAAAGAATTTTTCCTGAACAACCTGAAGAACAAGGGAAAATTCATCCTCCTGCTTGGTGGAGTGCTAAGCTCGTCAGGATATCACGTGGTGTATGCTTCAGGTAATGCAGATTTCACGATTGCGACAGCCGCAGTGATAAGTTGTTCTGAGGTAGAAACCTGTCTTGTTGGCAATGTCACAGACCTGCTCGTCTTACTTCTTCACCATTGCCAGCCAGGAAGCTACCCACTTTTCTTTCGAGCGGAGACCAAGCCGGGAACATCTAAACTCTACAACATAAGAGAACTAAAAAGCAAGCTTGGGGAAGTCGCAGAGGTCATACTGCCCATCCATGCTTTCCTGGGATGCGATACGATCTCTGGGTTCTACGGCGTAGGAAAGACAGTGTTACTTTTATTGGCTAAGATCAATGAAGAATTCCGAAAAAATGCGGCAGTTTTTGCCGGAACGACTCAGAAAAGCATCAGATCATCAGTAATGGCGAAAAGCTCACACTGCTTGTTTATCGGACTAAAGCTGATACCAACCTTCAGTATTTGCGTCACACCATGTTTGTCACAAAACTGGCTTTTTTGACCTCGTTTGTCCACCCAGAAAGCTTGCCTCCGACATTTTCAGCTGCGAAGCTTCACTTCTTCACAGTTTTCCCACAGGTCATGGAATGGATGGGTTGCTCAGCTGATCTGGACCCATGTGACTGGGGTTGACGGCTAGACAGAACCAAGTACGTACCTGTAATGATGGACTCGAAGCCAGCACCCGAAGCACTACTGAGAGTGGTATGATATGCTTGCAAGTCAGGTTGTGAAACAAAGCGTTGCAGTTGCAAAAGAAACGGACTTCACTGCACAAAAGCATGTGCCGAGCGTCATGGTACCGACTGCCAAAATTCAGAAAGCATTGACCTTGATGATGATTTTAAAAACTAAGTTCCTGTTTTAAGTTTTTTATTATTTGATTTGTTTTAAGTCTGTGATTTGCCGAAGTACAATCAATCTGTACCAATTTTATACACCGTAATGATTCTTAATATATTGTGATTGAATCCTTGTTGAAATGGGCTCCGCAGCCAAAAAAAAAAAGAGAATCCAATTTCCCTACTTTTCACCCTCTGCCAGTTTTTTCCGATGAGGGAAAACTAGTATTCTTAAGGAAGATTTGGATTCTACGTCTCAAATAATATCAGAAATAGTCTTTACAGCGATGAAATTGAGCGAATCTGAGTCTTCCTCGTTTTCCCCTGTTTCCCCCGCTAACCCTTTCAGATACCCTCAGTGGTGTAATATAATAATTCTGATGCAGAATTCCAGTTCTGCGACTTGAACTACGTAGGACTGGGTATTTACAGTGCTAAAATCAGAGGTTCTGGAATTTTTTCAGAATTTTCCCTCTTTCCCCTCTTTTTTCCCCTGTCAAACTTTTTCCCATCGGTGGATTTTGGTGGACTTTTAGTATGTTGTTCTCCTGATATTTTTGCATTTTTTGGTGCAAAAATCATTTTTGTTGCAATTTGTTTGACCTCAAACGCTATTTTTACTGGGCTATAAATAGGATATGGTTCAACTGGCTGCACAGTCCATATAATATTTTTAGACCCTATCCTCGGATTTTTCTTCTATTTTTATGGAAAGCAATCGGTAGCAAAGAGACATACAAAAGCAAGGGGTTAGACACTTGGGCCAATTTGTTTACATTTTATTTTATGTGCATTTAAGGTTCAACTAGCTGCAAAGTCAATATTTTTTACCGGTAAATTTAATACTACATTACATATGTTCATAAAAGGTTCAACTGGCTGGACAGTCAATATACGAGGATTCGATCTGAAGTGTATTTCAAGAACATGCCGTATTTGACCTTACAAGCGATGTATTATGTCGATTGACACCACAGTTTATAGAATTAGCAGTATGATCATTCTCTATCTCTCCTATTATAAAAACCCGGACAGGGGTGCGAGTGCTCCGGAGAACGTTTTTGCAGATAGAAACATAGGCGTTATCAGATCTTTTCGCGGGTAGACAAGTCAGATTTCTCTTGGACACGAAACAAGTGGAAACCCGCTATTACGAATAATGCACTTGGTAACCATTTCTCAGTGATTGACGATAACAGACTAATCCGCTAAGGCAGAAACAAGTGGGAGGAGCTTTTTGTTCGCACCGAGACCGAAGACCAGAAATTATCTGCGATAAGCTTACTGTCTATAAACTGTGATTGACACGAGCGAAACAGAAAAATAGTGTGCCTATTTTCTGACGTGGCGATTCGATAGGACCTAATTTTTCAGAATTTTGTCTTAATTAAGGCTCTCTTGGCCTTATCTACATTTAACTTTAAAGCCTTTTGGGAGACACCTATCTCTAGTTTTCCGTAATGGCTGACGGCAAAAGCTTTTTGGGCCCCAATCGACCTAAACACATTTTTTTATACAAGTCTTCCCTTGGCCCAGATACTTACCGATGTAAGTCTCAAACTAAATTAAGAACAAGAAGCTTTTGGTCCATTTACTGGGACCTCTAACACCCTTTCCCACCCATAAAGATGTGTGGTTAAATTTTTTTTTGTTAGACTTTCTTTGTTTGTGTAACTCACGGATGTAAGTTTCAGGCTGCTTGGCCCTTTCTTAAGGGAACCAATATTTTTTCATTTAGTTTTTCTTGTGTATTAAGGTACTTTTGAGCTAATCGGGAAGAAAAGTTTTTTTTTCCTTTTTTGGGCCCCAATTAACCCAACAATTGTCTTTTTTTACATTAGGTTTACCTTGGCCAGTGTACCTATGCTTGTAAGTTTCAAACTGATAATAGGCACCAAGATTTTCAGTCAAGATTTTCTCAACAGAAATGTGTGACACACATGGGCAAGCAACGATCTTTTCAAGCCAATCGGGATAAAATTATTTGGCTCTTTTTTGGACCCTTGTCTTGGAGGAGTTTCATGCCAGCAAGCTCAACTTTTTCTTGTGCATTAAGTTCTAGTTGGCCTATAGACAGCTTAAACTACGATCTGTTCAGAAAAAAGAGTTTCTTGATCCTTTTTTGGGCTAAATTTTCAGGTAAATCAATATTTTTCGGGTTGGTTTTAATGAATTGGGTCCCTTCGGCCCAAAAATTTTCAGATGCGATTTCAAAGCTCATCAAAAAAAGTTTATTGGACAATTTTTAGGGGTCCATGCGCCCATCTAATATTTGTTTTTACATTAGAATCCCCTTCACCCAGGAGGCTACGGTTCGAGTTTCAAGCTATTAAAGTTTTCGGCCTTTTTTGGGGGGGAACAAACTTTTTTCGTTCTATTTTTTTTTGTAATGAACCGGGGTTTTCTTGGCCCAATGAGTTAGGAATTTTTTTTGAGCTGATCAAAAAAAATATTTGGTGCTTTTCAGACCCCAATGTTTTTTTTTGGGGGGGGGAGACCATGCCCTCAAAATATTTTTTCGTATTATATTCCTGTTGACCAGGGGGATTGCTGCAGTAACTTTCAAACTGTTAAGGGACACTAAAGTTGTAGGAACATTTTTAGATCCCCCAACACCCTCCCCCTCCAAAACAAAATGTGTGGTCCATTTAGCCCATTCAATGATTCTGGAAAGTTTTACATCAATCGTTGAGCATTGAGGTCCACTTGGTCAGGAATTTTCGGTTTAAGTTTCAAACTGTTCAAAAAAATGTTTATTGTCGCTTTTCAGGTTCCAGTTTCCTGGTTAACCAATAGTTTTTTTCAATTCATTTTCCTAACTGTGGTCACTTTCACCCAAAAGTATTCAAATAGAAATCTCAGGGCAATCGAAAAGAAAATATTTCCTGGTCCAAGTTTTTGGGGGCACGTGCCCCCAACCTAGATAAAATTGTGTATATAAGGGCTCCCTTGGCACAAATAGTTCGAAGGAAAAAAGTTGGTTGCCCCTTTGTCGAGGGAGTTAATGGGTTTTTTCTCCATTTTGTTTAGCATTGGGATCCTCTTGAACCAAGGACTTCTGTCTTATATAAGTTTAAAGGATGTATGTTTAAATCTGATTATAAAAAAATTGTCCCTTTTCAGACCCCATTTTCTGGGGGACTATTCACTCAATTTTTTTCCCTTAGGTATCCATTGAGAGTGGTGACACCCTTCTCCTAGTGCACCTCATTTTGGCCCCCTTGGGCACTACTAGATATCAGTCGCCGCCCAGCCACTGAGTGTCCTGCCTAGTGTCTGACTATAAGACAAGACAGTTTTTGGAAATGCACTGCCGAGGTTGGGTGGATTGATGCCAGTAATGGCTTTCAAGATCATTCCCGGGAGGTAACCTTTGAAGTATGAAGCGCAGGCCGTGTGGCAAGGAATTGTCCCTTGAGGAGCAATCCGAGGCATGAGTAGGTTCAGCTTTGCTCTGATAGCTGGCGAGGGCTCTCCCCTCTCTTTTGAGAGGTGATTGTTGCCTGCCCAAAATGGTCTGAAGCTGGTGGATGGTCTTCTTAGGTTAGAAAAAAAACAATGGTTTTCACCTTGATACTGTTAAGGAAGGCTCCTTTCTAAAGGAGGAAAAAAAATGGGCAAGACTAATCTCAAAATACCCCACCCGAAGAAGCACCAACAACTCATTGGCATTGGTGCTATATTTTTTCGGATTTGGAGGCAATGGGCTTTTTTGGCCTGAACCTCGACTCACTTTTCGATTCCGCCCAGATATTAACAGTAATAATAATGATAATAACATAGTAATAATAATAATAATAACAGAAATAATTATCAGGTTCCCCTTCACCCAGGGACTCAGTACTTTGAATTCAAGTCAATCGGAGAAAAAATTCGCACCACCCCCTCCGGGGCCAGTGCTACAAATAGTTTTTCGAATATTGGATTCCACTTGGTCCGAGGACATACGGATCTAGGTCTCAAACCTGATCCGGGACAAGGATGTTTCGGTCATTTTGAGGCCTTTCATAGCCCCATTTTCAACAAAATAACTGATCCCCATGGCCCAGACAACGATTCTTGAAATTTTCAAGCCAATAAGAAAAAGGGTTTTTAGACCATTTTTGGGTCCCACAGCTGAGGACCCGATCACTAAAACACTTTTTGCCTTTCTTAGGCCCCATTCGCGGCGGTAAATTATTTTCTAGTTTTCTTGCACATTTGGATCCCCACGGGCAAAGGGCTTAAAAAACCTAATCTTCAAGCCAATTGAAAAAAAAACTTTGGTCTTTTTTTTAACCACACTTTTGGGCCCTTCAAAAGGAAAGTTCAAACTTAAAACATACAGAAATTGACCGTAGAAAAATTAAAAAGTAACTTCAATAATATCTATGGAGTATTTAATAGATTATCCCATTCACTGGAAACACAGGAAATCTATAAGATCACAATTCAGAACTTCAAGCATGAATATTGCATTCAAAACTTTTCATGTCATAAAAACAACTCAAATGTTTAATACTGAAAACTGAAAAACACTACATTTTCCATACGGTCACTTGAGTTGCTTGGGCACATATGGCCTACTGAAATTTATAGGGAGGGATAGGGGCCCTACTTCGAACACAACGTATGAAATTGGTACATTATTTCATTACCCATATGGGCCTACAAAAAAGGTCGGGAAGGACCACGAGCATCCGAGGATCTCGATATTTAGGAAGATAATTTCTCCCAGTTCGTGTGCGCTTGCTCATGGTTCTTCTTAGTATGATTTTCTTCTCTTTTAAAAGGCTCGAGAAAGAAATATTTCAAACCACAATGCATTGCCCTGTGTTTTCAGTAAAAAGCGCAATCTACTGTTACATGATAAAAAAACATCCCTACGAGGAGTTCCCTCATACTCTTTACTTTAAGTTAGTTTTTCTTCATTATGTAATTTCAGTAAAAAAAAGCTTCACCATTAGTGTCTGGCTGGCAAAAGATTCTTGTTAGAGGGGTTATATTACATTAGTGCTTAAACGAATTGAGCTTACAGCGCACTCAATTTTCTTTTCTTTAGCCAACTGGTTGAAATAAATCTCTTCGAAGGCCAATTTTTTTCGCACTTTCTTTGAATAATTATCACAGTGGATGTGTAGCTTACTATTGTCAGATTTTAAAAAAAAAATGCCCAAATAAGTCAAACATATTCTGAGCTAAAAATGTAATATTTTTGAATATGAGAAACAAGCTCATAAATAACAAATAAATGTCAGAAAATCATTTTTCGATGCCATCTCTACTTAATCCTGGTCTGCATTGATTTTCTTAGCCTCAACTTTTTACTAAAGAGTTAGTAAATACAGCTTTCCATTAAGATTTTATTTCGTTGGGTCGAAGAACCATGGTAACATTGTTGATACTAGCCTTTCACTAATGGTTACCTGTGAAAAATAGCACTGTATTTCACTGTCAATTCTTAGTTCCTTGTCAGTACGGAAAACTTCAACAAGTGGTAAGTCAGCTTTTTAAAATTTACAATGTTTGATCAGCTAAATACGGGATGCGGCTCGTATCTAATACTTTCAGTTAGAAGGGGATTAGGGCTCGCCATTTGGGGGAGAAGAAGGGGATAAGCAGAGTAAAGGTCTTTTTAGCCATCAAGGAACTGAGAAGTTTTAAAAAAAAACTATATTTTGCAAAATCTTGGGAGAAAGATAATTCAGTTGTCCTCTCTTCCCTTAGGTAACTACAAATGTGGTTATATAGCACGAGAAATGTATATTTTTTTAGCATGCATTTTTGCCCCTTCTCACGCTTTCTATTACCTTTAAGAGGAAAGTAGGGAACAAATCTGGGGATAGGCTAGTTCCCAAGATTTTGACTCAATTGGCTGAGGGCTCATCATTTCGGGGTGAGAGGAGGTTTTTTCCATATGATAATTTTTTTCCTTGGCGTATATAGTGTTATCCAATTTATTATTATTACTATTATTATTATTATTCTAGTTATAGATGTTGTGATTAATTACAGTTTTATAAAGTTTATTTAATGAACTCTCTTTCCTTATGTTTATTTTCTTTATTTCCCCATTTTTATTAAGCAAATGCTTTACATGTTAAGTGTTTAAATGTTTAATAGTTTAATTTTATGATATTTGTTTCATAGTCCCCCTCCTAAAGGTCGTGGAGCCTTTTGGGGATTTGTACATTGTAATGTTATTATTGTATTGTTATATGGAAAATAAATCTATCTATCTATCTAAAAAAGAAATTAGAGTGAAAATGTTTCTACAAATTTTTATTTTGTCAAATCATTAGGAAAGAGGTTTGAATCTTCCTGTCTCCAACCCCCCCCCCTAGGTACTACTCCTTGGGATAATTAAAGTTTTTATTATATGCAGCTATGGAACATCATTTTTCATCCTCCCCATTCTAATTATAGTCCTACTTTTTGCATGTTTAATGGTACACAGCATAATATTTTGAGCTTTCAAAAGTGAGAATCGTAATTGGTCACCATAGGGAGACATTTTTAAAGTTTTTAACAAGTAACCTTACTTAAAAATTTAATTAAAATTAGGCAGACAACTAGTGTGAATATATACAAGCTTTATTTTTCGCAAAATAAGTAGGCTATTGCATGAGCTAGTTATCTTATTTAATTTTGATTTTTGATATCAAACCCATGTAAACAGGTGGATTACCTTTTGATAAGAAATGCAATTCAGATGATTTGTAGATGGTTTAAATCTTCAGAAAAGAGCGAAACGGGTATAGTGGGGGAGGCACTAGGGTCCTTAGAGGCTTCATTTTCCAGTCATTCCAGATTTAAACTGAAGCTGTTAAGCTACTGAGAATGATTATGCAGAGAAAACACCTAAATAGAGATAAATGTTTTCTATGGAATTCTGGAAAGCAATTAATCCGAATTTCCGACTTATCAATTAGTCAAATCGTAATTAGCATATAAAATTGCGCTTGCGCTTGCTTGTACTTGAGGCGAGGTACATGCTGTTCATCCGAAGTCTTCGCCAACGCTTGATGAAGTTTCAGTCGTTGGGTCGTTTTTACAAGGACAAGTAGCAAGTAGGTCACCCAGCCTGAATTGAGCGGCAGCTTGGATTGAGTCCCAGGCACCGTGTTGTCAAGCAGAGATTAATCGACAGTAGATGAAATAAGCTAAATTAAAATATTGTCGAAATACTCACCCATAGTTACGGTACTAAAATTAGGATTTTAACCAAAAATTGACAAGTAAAACGTTCTAAAAACAATAAACTGAACTATAACTAGTCAAAAATCATATGCGCATTATTTCAAAATGAAATCTTGATTCACTTCGCATTTTTCTCTCCAGGCGATCTCAAGTACTCCTGTTACCGGAGATAGTGCTTACATAACGTATTAAAAAAAATCAAAAAGTTTTTTGCGTCATCCTCGGTCATACTTCGCTCGACATTTAAAACTTAAAGGAATTAGTAACATGCAGCATACAGAAATTACCTTTACAATTCAAATCCAACGCAGATCTTTTTTTAAAAATTTTGTGCAGTCCCTTTCTAATGCGGGGTAATTTTTGCTGTTTTTAAGTTTTAGATGCTTTTTACTCACGAACAAAACACTGTCGGCATTATTTTAACATTTTTTTCAAATTCAAAAGATTTATAAGCGGATAAAAATACAAATCTTCTTTAGGACATTTATCCTAGCTATATTCAGCTCTGCGAACCAAAAACAAGGTGTGTATACATGGAGGGGAGCTTCACGCTTACCTGCCTCCAAAACATCAAGATTTTTGCGGATTTCCACGTGCTTTCCAATATTCTTCACATAACACGTGTGTATTAACGGCTTTCAAATTTGCCCTCGCCCCTCCCAAATCCTCAATTCTTAATCTAAAGTCTCGCATGCATATCTACTCTAAGCTATGCAGCAGATATTTATATTTAAATATGCGTTTTTCTATATATCAGTGACTTGAATAAACCCCTAAAATTCAAAATAATCTGGAACGAAAGCATCAAATTTTAAAACTTTTCCCTAAATAGAGACGCGACTCAAATCACTAGATATTAGTGTCAACGCGCACAAAATAGGGACAGAGGACTGTGAAGTGGGCTGGGCTCAAAAACCTAGGGAGACAGGCTTTAGGTTAAGTAGTGGGAAGTGTTGCTTATGAGGCTTTTATCCATAAAATTGTGTCGTCCAATTCTTTGAGCAAGAATGCAGTTTAAAATAGCTTCAAATTTTTAGCGATCCATTTAAAGAAATGTTAGCCTAAGCCTAAACTGATTGCTAATTAGGTTTGCTATTTCAAAAAACCGAATGGTGGCGCTGTAAAATCAAGGCATCATTTCAGACTGAATACACCAATCGTTGTATTACCTCTTCAATAGGAAATTTAGTTTGAAAAAACAAGAACTTTTCAAACTTAAAGTAAGGAGCAATAATAAAGCTTAAAACGAACAGAAATTATTAGGTATATGAGGGGATTCACCCCCTCATAAATACCCCGCTCTTTACGCTAAAGGTTGAATTATGTTCAAATTCTTTAAGAATGACCCCTGAACCGCATAGGGCGTTTAATTAGAAGAAATAGCTCTTTTGAAAGAACTAAAACAAAATTTGCGGAAAGAGCTAGGTTTTGACGAGGGGACAAGCCCCTTAATATACTTAATAGTTTCTGTTCGTTTTAGATTTTAATGTTGCTCCTTACTTTCAGATGAAAAAATTGTTTTTTTATTTCATTTCTGATCGTTTTTTGAATAACGGTAGAAAATCCAGCACGCCCTTCATGAAAAATTCCCTTCCCCATGAAAGATTCCTCCATGGAACTATTCTTCCACGTACCCCCCCCCCCCCTCACCAGAAAAAATCCCCCTGAAAACATCTGTATACTTCCCAATAACAAATACTATATGTAAACTATTGCCAAAGTTCATAGCTTGCAGCCCTTCCCCCGGGGACTGTGAGGGATTAAGTCATCCTCAAAGACATAATTATTTTTCGACTATGTTGAACAAAATGGCTACCTCAAAATTTTGATCGGGTGAATTTGGGGAAAAAATGAGCGTGAGAGGTAACCTAGTTGCCCTCCAATGTTTTAATTTCTGTTCGAATGAGACTTCTTGCGACATTCTAAGACTACTGGGTCGATACGATCACCCCTGGGAAAAAAAAAAACAAAAAAAAACAAATAAACACGACTCCGTGATCTTTCTTCTGGTAAGAAATGCAAAATTCCACAGATAGGAGCTTGAAACACTCACAATAGAGTTGTCTGATACGCTGAATCTGATGGTGTAAATTTCAATAAGATTCTATGACTTTTAGGGGGTGTTTTTTCCTTTTTTCGAAAATGAGGCAAATTTTCTCTAAACTTGATGAAACTTATATATATTTGAAATCAGCATAAAATCCGATTCTTTTGATGTTTTTATTGGTATCAAAATTCAGTTTTTTATAGTTAAGATTACTATTTAGCCGGGTCGCTCCTTACTTACAGCGCGTTACCACGAACTGTTTGATAAAGAGACAGATTCTGTATAATTTTAGAAACCTGTTTTGCATCATGATACTGCTTTGTATCAGGTGGGTATATCGCTCAGTCTCTGCGAACAGTTTTATAAAGCAGCAAAATGAGAAACACCATTCATAAATCCTTTAAGCATGATACCATAAGACTTTAGTGTAAAGAGCAGGGGGTTGAGGAAAAGAGGTATCTCTCCTCACATACAGAGTAATTCCTTTCCGTTTTAACTCTTAATGTCGCTCTTTACTTCCGTTCTAAAAACTCGTTTATTAACTGTTTTTTTTTTAATATTCAATGACACAAATCAACCATAAAGTGCCTTCGGTCAGATCGATGGTTTCATATTACATTTTAGAAAGTTACGTACTTGCCTTGGGCCGAAAAAGAAGGCTCTCGAATGTCTTGAGCCAGAAAATACGGAGTGCGAGCAAACAAGGAGTTTTATAGTCTATTTCGGAGAAGACTATTTGTAGTTGTTTCGCCAACCTTTTGTTTCCTCGAGCCATACTTCTGTTTTCGTTTACTTGGCAAGCTTACTTGCCAACGACAGAACAGAAACGTTGGCAAGTAAACTTCGAAAGGTTCGATTTTCGTTGGTTTCTTTATCTTTTCTTTCTTTTTTGTTTAGCACTCAGGACCACTCGGCGGAGGTCCTTGTCGAAATATTTGCTAATTTTTTCTTCTTCATAGTTCGCCACTGGCTGACAAAATCGTCGTTTTTTCACCTTTTTTTATTTTATTTTTTGTTATTTTCTTTCCTCTCTGAGTTTCATTTGTCATGTATAGCCAGTGTGGTGTAAGAATGTATTTAAGTCTCACATGCATATCTACTCTAAGCTATGCAGCAGATATTTGTATTTAAATATGCGTTTTTCTATATATCAGTGACATGAATAAACCCCTAAAATTCAAAATAATCTGGAACGAAACCATCAAATTTTAAAACTTGTCCCTAAATAGAGACGCGACCTTAAATCACTAGATATTAGTGTCAACGCGCAGAAAATAGGGACAGAGGATCGTGAATTGGGCTGGGCTCAAAAAGCTAGGGAGACAGGCTTTATGTTAAGTAGTAGCAAGTGTTGCTTATGAGGTTTTTATCCATAAAATTGTGTCGTCCAATTCTTTGAGCAAGAATGCAGTTTAAAATAGCTTCAAATTTTTAGCGATCCATTTAAAGAAATGTTAGCCTAAGTTAGCCTAAACTGATTGCTAATTAGGTTTGCTATTTCAAACAACCGAATGGTGGCGCTGCAGAATCGAGGCTTCATTTCAGACTGAGTACAACATCGTTGTATGGTATTTTTACCTCTTCAATATGAAATTTAATGTAAAAAAACAAGAAGTTTTTTCAACTGAAAGTAAGGAGCAATAATAAAGCTTAAAACGAACAGAAATTATTACATATATGGGGGGTTCACCCCCTAGCTAATACCTCGCTCCCCTCATAGGGGGAGCGAGGTGGGGCGAGGGGGCGAATCCCAGGGGATTTGCCCCCTCATAAATACCCCGCTCTTCACGCTAAAGGTTGAATTTTGTTCCAATTCTTTAAGAATGATTCTTTGAAAACCTCATCACTGCCAATTCTATCAAACAGTTCGTGGTAACGAACTGTAAGTAAGGAGCGACCCGGCTCAATAGTAACCGAAATTTGGATACCAATAGATATATCAGAAGAATCAGGTTTTTATGCTGATTTCAAATATATAAGTTTCATCAAGTTTAGTCCTACCCATTAAAAGTTATGCGCCTGAGAAAATTTGAGAAAAAAGGAGGAAACACCCCCAAAAATTCATATAACTTTAATGAAAATCACACCATCGGATTGAGCGTATCAGAGAACCCTACTGTAGAAGTTTCAAGCTCATATCTGCAAAAATGTGGAATTTTGTATTTTTTGTCAGAAGAAAGAGCACGGATGCGTGTTTATCTGTTTGTTTGTTTTTTTTTTATTTCCCCAGGGGTGATTGTATCGATCCAGTAGTCCTAGAATATCGTAACAGGGCTCATTTGAACGGAAATTAAAAGTTTTAGTGCCCTTTTAAAGTGACCAAAAAAATTGGAGGGCAACTTGGCCCTCTCCCACGCTCATTTTTTTCCCGAAGTCACCCAATTAAAATTTCGAGATAGCCATTTTGTTCAGCATAGTCGAAAATCTAATAAATATGTCTTTTAGGATGACTTAATCCCCCACAGTTCCCAGGGGAATGGCTGCAAGTTATGAACTTTGCCCATTGTTTACATATTGTATTGGTTATTGGGAAGTATAGCCTACAAACATTTTCAGGAAGGATTTTTTTCTGGTGGGGAGGGGCTGGAGGAGGGGGTTACTCCGGAAAATCTTTCCGTGGAGGATGTTTCCTTGGGGTAAGGGAAATTTCTATGAAGGGGGCGCCGGATTTCCCAGCATTATTTAAAAAACGATCAGAAATTAAATTAAAAAAAATAAGTTTTTCAACTGAAAGTAAGAAGCAACATTAGAACTTAAAACGAACAGAAATTATTACGTATATGAGGGGGCTCACCCCCAAGTCAATGTCTCGCTCTTTACGCTACAGTTTTTTTTTGTGCTTTCAAAAGAGCTATCTATTCTAGTTAAACGGCCTTTGTGATTCAGGGGTTTGTGATTTAAACAAAATTTTAACTTTAGCGTAAAGAGCGTGGTATTGAATAAGGGGAGAACCCCCCTCCTATACGAAATAACATATACGTAATAAAAAAAACAATACACAAACAAGCGATACGGCTCAATAGTAATCGAAACTTTTAAAAATGGAATTTTGATTTCAATAAATGTATCAAGAGAATGGGCTTATAATGCTGATTCTAAATATATAGATATTATTAAGTTTAATATTAATCATCAAAGGCTACGAGCCTGAGAAAATTTACCTGATTTCTGAAAGAGGGGGGAAACATCCCCAACAAGTGAAAGAATTTTAATGAAAATCACACCGTCAGATTCAGCGTATCAGAAAACCCTTTTACATAGGTTTCAAGCTCATATCTGCAAAACTCTGCAACTTTGTATTTTTTGCCAGAAGAAAGATCACGGCTGCGTGTTTATTTTTTTTTCAGGGGTAATCGTACCGACCCAGTGGTCCTAGAACATCAAGAGAATGCTCATTTGAACGGAAATTAAAATTTATAGTGCCCTTTTCAGTGACCAAAAATGCTGGAGGGCAACTTGGCCCCCTCCCACGCCCCTTTTTTCCCAATTTCGTCTGATCAAAATTTTGAGATAGCCATTCTGTTCAGCATAGTTGAAAAACCCAAAAAATACATCTTTGAAGGTAACAAATTCCCCTTAGAGCCCTTATGGAAAGGTCTTAAAGTTTTAAATTTCCCAATTGTATACGTATAGTATTTGTTATTGGGAGCTATGCATGCATTTTTTTTTTGGGGGGGGGGGGGTGAACTCTGCTGGGTTTTTCCACAAGGAAGATTTTCCATGGGGGGTACGTTTCCAGGGAGGAGACTTTTCACGGGAAATTTGCACTGGGGCAATTTGCCAGAATTCCAATACGGAATTCTTTTTATGTGTCTTGCTTTCATTTTGCCGACTTACTTTTACGCGTGGGTGGGTGGGTCGGGGGTTATGTGGGAAGATCTTTCCATGAAGGAAGTTTTCATGGGGAAAGGGACATTGCTATGAAGGGGGCGCCGGATTTCCCAGCATTATTTAAAAAAAATATTATAAATTAAACATAAAAAAAAACAAGTTTTCCAACTGAAAATAAGGAGCAACATCAAAACTTAAAACGAACAGAAAATATTACGTGCATGATTGGGTTCACCCCCTAGTCAATACCTCGCTCTTTAAGCCAAAGATTTTTTAGTACTTTCCTAAGAGCTATTTATTCTAAATAACGGCCTTTGTGATTAAGGGGTCATTTTTAAAGAATTGGAACAAAATTCAAACTTTAGCTTAAGAGAGTAGAGATGCCCCTATTGACCCCACGAGAACAATACCCCTTCGAATCCCGATCCGGACACTTTTTTTAAAAACTCCCACGAGAACCACGTGGTTTATGGGCATAGAGTCATTAGGGAGAACACGTGGTTAATGGGGTCAATGACCTCTTTCACCAGGTGTGTTTTTGGCACGCTCTCAGTGAATGTCAAGAACCAGAAATTTGGAACACCTGTGCTGTCGACCTCAATTCACCTATCGTGAATCAATAATTCCCCTTAGAAACAACAAATTAATTTTCCCTTTCTTGACAGATCAATCAATCAATGACATCATCTGTCAGACTTTAAAAATTTCCGCCTAGAAACATTTCTCCAGGAATAGATCCAAGTCATTAATTTCTTTGCCTCGGGAACAACTCTTTTGGTCGAACTCCAAAGGATATTAATAACCAAAGGCCATGGAAACAATTAGACAAGAAACATCTTAGCGATGAATTGTTTTAGCGCGCGAGAAGGTTTCATATTAATTTGAAATGCGTTACCACAGAGATGCCAATAACAAAGGAACACGCTGAATTTACGTTTAGGGATTATTTGGGCGAAACCGTTTTAGACAGGTTATGGAACTATTTCGGCGAAACAGATAGAGACATTTTAAAAGAAGATTTTGAAGAGATTTTGGAGGAGGTTTTGAGTGTGGTCGTTATAATACACAAGTTTCATTTGAATAGTGTTGTGAGGTCCTCTAACCCAACCCAAAGGGCCCCGATTGCTCTACCCCAACCCCAAAGGCTTCTCATACCACACCCCAACCCCGAAGGAAGCCCCCGGTCCTCAAAGGCCCCCAAGCCCCCAAAGAACCCAGAGACCCCCAAAGGCCCTTCCCGAGCCCCCAAAGGCCCTCACCCGGTCCCCAAAGGTCCCCCCGGGTTCCTAAAGGACCATTCGGCCCTCAAGGGCCCCCAGATCCCCCAAAGACCCTCCCTTGGCCCCCAAAAGCCCTCACCCAGTCCCCAAAGGCCCCCCGAACCCTAAAATGCCCTCCCCCGTTCCTTAAAGGTCCCCCAGGCTCCCAAAGGCCCTCACCCGGTCCCCAAAGGTCCACCGGGCTCCCAAAGGGACCCCAGACCCCCAACGGACCCACCGGACCCCAAAGGACCCAATCCGTGCTCAAGGGTCCCCCCCCGGACCCCCAAAGGTCCTCCACCAGTCCCCAAAGGCCCTCTCCCAGTCCCAAAGGTCCACCAGTCCCCAAAGGCCCTCACCCGGTCCTCAAAGGTCCACCGGGCTCCCAAAGGACCAGTCAGTCCTCAAGGACCCTCTCAGACGTGCAAAGACCCTCCCCAGACCCCCAAAGGCTCATCCCGATCCCCAAAGGTCCCCTCAGGCTCCCATATGACCACTCCACCCCTCAAGGGCCCCTGGATCCCCCAAACGCCCTCCCCGGGCCCCCCAAAGAACCCCCTCTCCATTTTTTAATACTTTTTATGGCTTTATTATATCTTTTTAGAGCAAGTTCCTTTCTTAATGTCCCTTCGAAGCCCATTTTCCAACTTGAAGTACTTATCTTTTTCACCACGACTATACTTTACAGCTTTTTGGTTACCTCAACACCAAAAAATACTTTTCAAAGACCATTTCAGAACAAGTTACTTTCTTAATGTCCCTCCTAAACCCATTTTCTAACTTGAAGTACTTATCTTTTTCACCCGAAACTATACTTTACAGATTTTTGGTTACCTCAACACAAAGAAATATTTTTCAAAAATCATTTCAGAGCAAGTTACTTTCTTAATGTCTCTACTAAACCCATTTTCCAGCTTGAAGTACTTATCTTTTTCACTCACAACATTACTTTACAGATTTTTGGTTACCTCAACACCAAAGAAATACTTTTCAAAGACCATTTCAGAACAAGTTGCTTTCTTAATGTCTCTCCTAAACCCATTTTGCAACTTGAAGTACTTATCTTTTTCACTCACAACAATACTTTACAGCTTTTTGGTTACCTCAACA
>JAQQPU010013484.1:11272-24214 GCA_029168905.1 Artemia sp. Kazakhstan ARC1039 | reverse complement strand
AACCAGAGTAACGGAAATCTGTTCATGATGAGAGCGAACAGTGAACAGTTGTAGCATTTCCTGGGACCATTGTTCAATAGATTCAGCCAGATCGTCAATGATCAGCCAAGAGTTTGGTTCAATAATGCTGAAAACATCAAGTCCCTGTATGAATTGTATCTGCACCAATCCCGTGGTGGCAATTGCTTTTATTTTATCGTATGACTCCTGCCAAATACTGTAACAATAGTAGATTTTTTTCGGCTTTTCCACAAACATTTTATCGCAATTTTTAATTATTTTAGTTAAGAGTGTTGTTTTGCCTGACATTGAGGGCCCACACAGAAACGATCTGAATGGTGTTTTAAATTGATACATGTTCCCTTCAACAGTTCACATAGACAACTAACTGTAGACTATAGCTGTCTAATGACTAAATAATTTCCCTACTACTACTACGTTCAAGAATAATAAGAAGAAGAAGACGACGAATCAAGAATAATATTTTCTTTTATTATTTGCATAAAAAAGTAGCACTACTTAAAAAAAATACTACATTGAAAAAAAGCATATTAAACATGAAAAAAATACTCTTTTTTTAAAATTTATTTATAATAAAAATACAACATTTACATAGGCACAGAGAAAAAACACTTAAATAAATACATTTTTTTTATTTATTTATAGAAAAAATACAACATTAATTAGAATAAAGCACTTAAAATAATATCACTTTTTTTAATTTGAATGAAACATGTATATTTACAAAAGCACAAAAATCTGCTCTAAGTAAAAAAAAAAGATAGCTTTGGTAGTGGCTGGCGGTGCTCCCCCCGCTGGCGGCCGCCCCCTCCAGGCCACGAGGCTCCCCAGGCCACGAGGCCCCCCCCCACGCCAGCCAGCCCCCCCAAAGTTTTGGGAAAAATTTATTGGACTTTATTCAAACCGAGACTTTCCCTATGGATAACACATTCGGCCCGGTCAGAAGTTAAATAGTGCCCAAGGGGGAGGCTAGTCACACCGTCTTGACAAACATAGACCTTGTCGGAAATGGTACTCATGGCAATTTTTTCTACATTTACAGTAAAGTTCCTGTAGCTGAGGGAACGAATTGCCAGCAATTTGGCTCGTGGAATTGTATTTTGAACAATACAATTCCTATAGATGTCCATGTTGAAATTCTTATCCACATAGCACATGGGTACTCCTTTGCAACGTTTCTTGATTTCCTCGTCGTGTGTCTGTATAAAGTACACCTTCGGACTTACAAACATACCACGGGAAATCATGTCGCTTCCCGTTTCTGATTTAAAAAATAAAAGCTGATTTGGCACCCGACGTTTCACTAGCTCTGGGTAAAGCCCACTCCAATTGGTGTAGTCCATTAGTGAGCTGATAATTTCACCGTGCGCCAAATCATCAATTAGATTTGGGGTTTTTACTTTTAACAGTAGGGAATCTGTGTCCCCGTAGCAGACCTCTACTTACCCCTTCTCCGGCCACTGTACCCTAGCCAAATTGTAGTAGAATTCCAACATGAGCTTTTTAGAGATCTCCAAGATCGCACTGCCTGCAGCAATATTTTTATTCAGGACAAGGCTTCTTTTTTTTCTATTCAATAGTACCATGTCCGGGCCAATGATTGTGAAGGAAAAGTAATTTGGATCGGCAATAATTCGAGCACATTGTTTGGGATCGGTCACGACGTCACAACGATTCCTATTGCGAACACTCTCACACATTTTGCCGAAAGCCGAATTCAAAATGAGCTTATAAATTTCTTTTTTGGCTTTCGTTTGTGCTTCAGAACGTTTCTTGACAAGTGTCAACAAACGTTTTTAGATATGGTTTTTGGCTAAACTGGAGCGCTCTGTGAACCTTTGTGACGTTGAAACCGTTGTTGCACATCCATTTTAAAGCCACATGATGTACAACAATATTTTTTTTCGGCAGAAGGTCAGCAATAAGTTTTTGTTTTGAAGGTGACCAATGCAATCCGTCCTCCTCGACTAAACGCCTATTGCGGGCGCTCAAAGAGTCCCTAGTCACAGGTCTATTGATGAACGGGAAAACAGAATCCTTTACTGAATCGTGAAGCTCAACTGGTATCTCCCCATCAATTTCAAAAAACCATCCAACCAGTCCATTCTCCTCAACACTGTCGTCAATGTTGGGGAAATGGGGAGCTTGAGGGTCATTGCGCCATTTATAGTCACCGCAAGGTAGCGCATAATGGGACATGGCCGAGGGGTAGAGAGAATTCATATCAAGGAAAACTGCATCCGATTTTGTCCCCGTCTTCTCTCCAGTTGGATCAGTTTCCAAGATACGATCCCCATGAAAAACGTATCCACCCCTCATTGACCTTTCGATGAACAGGTGCTGATCAATGTCAGTGATTAGCCCAATTTTTTTCCCACTAATTTTTAGGATGAGGTCCATCACCAGATGAGGAGATGAAAAATAATAGCCCAAATCAAGATTAAATTCCCCATAAATTTTGTCCGTATTTTTACACATAATGTCTAACAAAGTTAACACATCACTCGACAAATACAGATTGCAGTAGTCAAACCCATTTTTACACCCTCCCTCTGCCCACACTTTTTTAGCAAAACTGTATTCATCGGGGGTGCACCTACGATCGTGTAGACTGTCGTAAAACAATTCAATCGATGGAATAGTTTCCTCGGCGAATCTCGACATGGAACAATAATAATCATAAGGATATATGCCCTTGACCGTCAACAAATCATATAAATCATTTGGAAATTGTTTCTTGAGAAGGGGGAAAGCGTTGCAGCCGTCATTGTTTTTCTGCACTTGAATTAATTCACTCAATGATTTGGGGAAAAAACTGTAGGAACCTAAAAAGCGAATTTTATTCGTGTACTCAATTTCGTCTTCAACATATTTCCACATAAATTCCTAAACAAGCAACTTTTCCGATGAGTTAGGAATGATTTTGTAGGAAAAGCTGTCTATCACCCATGCATCATCCACCGTTCCATTTCTTTGAAGATGTGCCATTGCTGGTAGCACATACTTCAGATCGTAGTTAGAGTTATGCATAAAAACCGGAAGAAAGAGTTGGTGTTTAATTTTTAAATTACATGAATTGTGAGCCCACCCCCAAAAGCTACTTTTTCCCGTTGAATTGGGATCAATAAGATCATTATGATCCCGGACAGTGTCTTTTGAGGCAATAACACCTCTACAAACCCAACAAATTGTCCCCTTTTCTAGTGCCAGTTACTCCTTATCTGATAATGTCATTGGGTAGATGGTGTGACGCAATCGTGAAAATGCGATGTTTGCTGTTTTTATTAAAGATACCAATAACTTTTCCATGTTACCCTCCTCATCCATAGCCAAAAAAACTCTTCCAACTGCCTTTTATTATTGGAATCGCGACGGGCATGCGCATAGGAGCACGCAACTAGTTTGTGTTCCTTGACTATATTTGGCCTTGATGGGTCTGATACCTCCACCAGTCTTGATTCACAGTCCAAAGATACTTTATCAACTTGTAGCAGGGAATTTTGGAAATTTTTAAATTGTAAAGTATCTTTGCCTTCTGTCGGCATTTCTATTCATTGATTGCCATGAATTTTGCAATGCCTCATGTGATCCGAGAATGTTCTTTCAATTTTAAATGAGGAAAGGCACATGGGGCAATAGTGACGTTCCTCATATTTTTTGCCTTGGGATAAGAGTCGACATATTGCCGTAAAAGGGAAAAAATGACCATAGGAACTTACATCTTTGGGGGGCTCATAAATAACCCAAACCCAATTTTTAACATTATCTACCATCGGTGTCCTAACTGAATACAAAACTCCTTTTTTATTTGGTTTCTTTCCCCCAACTACAAATTCCGTGTCATGCTGGAGAACAACCACCCCCAACCCAAGATTTTCATTTGCTTTTTCAAATATGGTTATTTCTTTCAAGGACACCGGATACTCCCCCTCTAAACATTCAAAATTTACTTTACGAAAATTTCCTCCACCGTTACGAGCAAGTCCGTCGAGATTTTTCATTGTTGAATCTTTTTTTAATGTTTTATTGGCTGCTGATAAAAATGCATATTTAAAGCTTTGCAGCCCCGTGTCAAATTTGAAACCTTGAGCTCCTCCTGTAGCCGTCAAATCTGGGTGGCATTTTATTTTGTTACCCCCCGCTCCCCTTAAAATAAAGTTTTTTTAAATCTACTGAGATTCAGATCCATGTGTTCAATGTATAAAACAGTGGACCCGCTTCCCCTCTCGTTAAACGTGTCCAAAGTTGATATTAATTTATTTACCCAGTTGAAAAAGTTGCCCTCAAATTCATTTAGACCAGGGTAAAAACTTTGGTTGCCAGTTGAAAAATGAAAATAAAAAATATCCCCAGATGTCCCCTTTTGTAAATAAACTTTTTGATTTACTGATGCTTTAATCCCCCCTTGACCCCCCAATTCTGAATCTGAATCTCAATTTGTGCTCGAATTCGGTCGATGTAGCTATGGAGAACATTTACAGGGTCTGTTAAAATGACCCCACCGTCAATCACGTTTTCCTCGGGGGGATTAAAATCTACCCTATGTGTTTGTAAGTGACCTAGAGCAGACTCTAACAAATAAAATTCACGTAATTCCGGGGACATGCCACTATTTTCATGTCCTGCACCTATTTGCAGAGGACCCAATTCACTAATTATAAAACTATCGTCAAAAATATCTCCGGGAATATTAGGTCCAACAATTTGCATAAGACTGTCCATTTCTTCAGTTGTAAATTGAAAATCCAGGGGGATATTAAATGGCATACCTTCACTAACGTCATCCGGCGACAGGGGACAATTACCCATGATACTTTGAAGTCCCGGGCCAGGGAAGGCAGAAGTTTTCATAGCTTCCCCCTGAAACTAGAAAATGAATGGATTGAGTTTTTTTTTTTCTTTGAGGAAAATTTTATCACAATTATAGCACACTATTTTTTTTTCTTAGTCGGATTTGTATTCATATTATTTATCAAACAATTGTTTTTTTTGTTTTTTTTTCTTAATTGGATTCGTATTTATCAAACAAATGCATAATAAATTACAAATTTTGTTTATAGCATTCTTTATAGAGCAAGTGCATAATAAATTACAAATTTTGATAATAGCACACACACACACACACAGACACACAAACACACACACACACGGACACACACACACGCACAAACACACACACACACGCGCTCACACACACGCACACACGCACACGCTCACACACACACAGAGAGACGATACACACAGAGAGAAGACACACGCACAGAGACGACGCACAAACACACACACACACACACACACACACACGCGCGCGTACACACGTTTACACACACACACACACACACATGCGCACACAAGCTGAAATATTCTTACAGGTTGAAAATACGTTTCTAACCCCTATATATATATTCCATTAGCCTATAAGTAATTATGTCTCTGAAGTCAGATAGAAACACGCTGTGGAAACAAATCATGTGATATCAGAATTTCTACTTCAAAAATTCTTAATTTTCTCATAACTTTTGATGGATTAAGGTAAACGAAATAATTTAAAAATATTCAAAATCAGCATTAAAATACAATTCGGTTGATATGCATATTGAAAAAATTTCACCACCCGGATCAAACATAAGAAATAAATATATACCATTCAATCATTATGTCGTTATTGAATTTGCACTATTCATTATACTATCTCAATAAATTATCGAGTAGACGCGGCGCATGCACCGTTCACACACACACACACACACACACACACAAACACACACACAACAATCATTACGTCGTTATTCAATTTGCACTATTCATTATACTATCTCAATGAATTATCGAGTAGATGCGGCGCATGCACCACTCACACACACACACACAAACACACAACAAAATAATGAAAATCATTACGTCGTTATTGAATTTGCAATATTCATTATACTATCTCCATGAATTATCGGGTATACAGAAAAATAAGCGGCGCATGCACCGCTCACACACTCCTTCAAATTGACTTGGGAAAAAGAATCATTAGCGAGGAATAATATTTGAAAACTCACATTTAAATTTGCAGCTTGCATTTTGAGAGCTGTAGGGGCCACATCATTCTCGCCTTGCATTGGTCGTGAAGGGCCCGGCAATGCTTGATAGGGGGTGACCTCACAATCTTGCGCAGCAGCAGTAACGTTATGAGCTATCATCTATTCCCTCTTGAATTTTCTACCAGGTTGCATGGTGGTCTGTATAGAGCTGACACTGGCATGAGAGGGCCCCGGCGTGTCCAGAGAACTTGTAATAGAGCTAGCATATCTGATGATGGATGGTCTTGCAGCTTGCATCGATGTGGTATCACCCCATCTTGGTCTCTTTTCGGGGGGAGAGTTATTGTAGGAATCTTCCTCCTTAAAAAGAAGAAGAAAAATTTAGTAAGGAAATAATAATAACCTCTCTTTTACAGATAAATTGTCCTCTAAAGTTTATTCTGATGTTTGAAGTGCTATAACTATTAGCACTTTAGAAATATTTAAAAAGAAAAGCTTTTAAAGTACAATTTCGGAAAATTTTTAGTTTGGTGGGGAAGGGGGGATTTCAAAAACATCTCCCCATAATATAATTTGCCCTATAAAGTAGATTCTGATATTTGTAGCACTCTATATCTATTATCACTTTAGAAATAATTAAAAAGGCTTCTAAAGTAAAATTTTGAGTTTGGGGGGAAGGGGGATTTCATAAACATCTTGCCATAAAATAATTTGGCCTATAAAGCCGATTCTGATATTTGTAGGAGTCTATGTCTTAGCGCTTTAGAAATATTTAAAAAAGCATCTAAAGTAAAATTTTGGAAAATTTTGAGTTTGGGGGGAAGGGGGATTTCAAAAACATCTTGCCATAACATAATTTGCCCTATAAAGCCGATTCTGATATTTGTAGGAGTCTATGTCTTAGCGCTTTAGAAATATTAAAAAAGCTTCTAAAGTAAAATTTTGGAAAATTTTGAGTTTGGGGGAAAGGGGGGGGATTTCAAAAACATCTACCCATAATATAATTTGCCTTATAAAGTCAATTCCGAGTTTAGTGTACCGTAACGCTAGACCCTATTTTAAATTGATGACATTGTTCAAACATCACTCACATATCACATTTCAAAGGCTTCATTCTCGCCTAATTTGACCATAACAAGAATCTATTTTCTCAAAGGAAATTATTGGCACTATGCTTTGGCATGTGGTAATAATAATTCTAGATAATGAACATATAAAAGGTTGTTTGGAAATTGTCACTCTCGCTAACAAGATAAGACACAGATGCCTTTAGCTAGACCGGAAAAAGATGAAATATCTTAAACACACACAATTGGGAAAAGCCACATTTAGAACGAAATAACTAAAAGTAAGGGATTATGGTCGTAAACAGAGTAGTGGAGGAGGGAGTTATTGTTTTACATAATAGAAAAAAGCATACTTAGCGTTTTCTAACGAGTATACATATCATATTTTAGGGTTTGTATTCTTGGAGGGGAGGGGGCTAAATCCCCCTGAAATTTGAATTTACTGGTAAAATGCTTTTTATCTGGAAATAAATTAAGAAATTTAGTAAGCTGTACTCACATTGACAATTGACAAATCCATTGTTTCAAAGTTAAAAATAATATTCAGTGTACTATGTACGATATGTTAAAACATAATGGAAATTAAATTGTAGTGCATGAACATTTTAAACAGAATTTCAAGGACGAATAAAAAACGGATGTTGAGTTACATAATTTCGTGCATGCTCCCAAAACATGTTTGACTACTTTATATCATACCAGTTTTTTAAGAAAAATGTGCACGTGAACTCACGAGGTACATTCTTATGAAATTCTTATCAAAAACAGAAAAAAACCTGTCTGCTTAAGTTATATAATTATGATCATACTCTCAAAACATGTTTGACCACATTATACACTGCCAAATAACCAGTCTGGTAATGTGCCTTGGAAAGGTGCCATGAAACGTAAAGAGAGCAAATAACACAAGAAGGAACGTAAAGAGAGCAAATCCAGACGAGGCACCCTACTTCCACCCCAATCTATTCAAAGTCTCCCTTTTTACACACGCCCAAGAAGTTCCCATTTCCTTTTAATCTTTCTTTATGACGTTCTCCCACCCCAGACGGGGACGACCTGCTTTCCGTTTAGCTCTAGATGGTTGGTCGAAAAGAACAATCTTCGGCAATCTGTCATCCTTCATCCACACAACGTGCCCTAGCCACCTCAACCTTTCTTTCATTATAGCCCTAGAGAGCGGTATTGAACCACCTTTTTCGTATAGCCTATTGTTTGAAATACGGTCAATCAGCCGCGTACCGTGAACAATCCTTAAGCAATTTCTCTGGAAAACATCTAGCGAATTTTCATCCGCTTTTCGGAGCGTCCATGCTTCAGAGCCATATTTGACCACTGTCATCACTGTAGCTTCTAATATTCTAATCTTGGTTTGCAGACTTATCTTCCTATTCTTCCAGACATTTTTTTAACTGTGAAAAAACAACCTGAGTCTTGGCTATTCTATTTTTAACATCTTCACTGCTCCCACCATCTTTACTAATAATGCTACCAAGGTAAGTGAAGCTGCCCACCTGATCAATCTTTTCATTACCCAACGTTACCTTTTCATCTTCACTTATTCCTAGCCTTAGTGACTTAGTCTTCCTAACATTAATTTTCAAACCAATTCTAGCACCCTGAACTCGCAAAACCTCTAAAACTTCATTCATTTTGCTCACACCTTCATCTAGGATGCTTAAATCATCAGCATAATCCAAGTCCAGGAGAATTTTTCCTCTCCATTTGATTCCGTGGTCTCCCATTGCCTTTCCTGTGCTCCTTAAAACAAAGTCCATCAAAATAATCCATATAAAGGGAGATAGAACACAACCCTTAACTCCTGAACCAGCATACAAAACGAGCTGCTAACCTCATTTCCTACCTTAACCGCAGCAATGTTATTCTCGTACATAGCACTAATCACTTTAATGTATTTGTCTGGTATACCATACAAGAATAAAACCTTTACTAAAGCTCTTCTATCAACAGAATCGAACGCTTGCTCATAATCTATAAAACTGAGAACCAAAGGTGTTTGAAAACTCAGGCATTTTTCAATTTTAGCCTAAGAGTAAAAATTTGGTCGACACATCCTCTACCTTTTCTAAAACCACACTGCTCTCCTCTTAAAACATTGTCTACGGCATCTCTCAGTCCAAAAAGTATCATATTACTAAGTAATTGACTACCGACAGAGACCAGAGTAATACCTCGATAATTACCACACTCACTGTTATCACCTTTCTTATAAAGTGGCTTAATTAAGGTTTTCCTAAAATCGTTAGGTACTTCCCCTTTTTCAAAAATCATATTCATAATCTTCAGTAACTTATTTCTAACCTCAGAGCCACCATATTTAAACAAATCATTTACCACCCTATCAGCACCTGGGGCCTTATTATTCTTTAATCCTTTTAGTACTGTTGCTAATTCCTCCTCACAAAACAAATCTTCCTTCACATCCAAGGTATCACAAACTTTTTCATTTTCCTCTGTTTTTCCTGCAACTCTATCTCGGTTAAGCAAACTCTCAAAATGTTCGGCCCATCTCTCTTTAGTTTTTTCCTTATCGCTTATTGCGACCCCATTCCTATCTTTAACTGGGCCAAGTCCGGATTGACTACTCCCTCTCAATTTGTTAGCGTGCCAGTACAATATTTTACTATTATGCCGTCTAACTGCATCTTCCAGATCCTGGGCAATTTTTTCCATGGCCTCCACTTCATACCTCCTTAGTTCATATTTTAATACTTTCTCTACTTTCTTTACATTTCTTTTGTTTTCATACGATCTATCACTCGGATAATTCTTGTACAAGTCCTTTCTCCTTTCTATTAAACATAAAGCTTTTTCACTAATATTCTTAGCTGCAGTTCTAGCTTTCTTCCATAATACACCTTCAGCAACTTCACAAACTATTTTTCTAAAATTATTCCAACCATCTTCCACATTATCAAATTTTAAACTCTCAAGATTAGTATTCAACTGTTCCTGGAAAGTTTATCTCAAATTCTAATCCTTGAGTCTACCAACATCATAACTTCCCGGGGGGTAGTTTCCCTTCCGATATTTCAGCTTTAAATTAACCCTTGACACTACTAGATGGTGATCTTTACTTTTAATATCAATAACAGCACTCCTATATACCCTAGTATCTTGTATTGATCCTGCCAGTCTTCGGTTTACTTTAACATAATCAATAAGGTTTGCTATCTTGCCATCACGTGAATACCATGTTAACTTTTGAGCCATTTTATGACCAAACACCGTATTGGTTATAACTAGATTGTTATACCTACAAAATTGCAAAAGTCTGTATCCATTACTGTTTTCTTTTCCTACACCAAATTTACCTAGGCTGGGATACCATCTATCCCTATTTCTACCCACCTGGGCGTTAAAATCTCCCAGTAATATCATCATATTTCTACCTGGGACCCTGTCTGTTTGCACCTGTAACTGTAAGTAAAATTTATCAGAGTCACTAGTATCTCCGTCAGTCGGTTCTACAGGGGCGTATACTACTATAACTGATACCCTGAACTTTCTAGTCATAAAAAGAGCAATTAGTATTCTATTATTAATACCTTCCCAGCCTAAACAAGACTTAGCAGCTTCCTTATTCATCATGAGCCCTACTCCCTGTCTATATACCCCATCCTTCCTGCCTGAGTAAACAAATTCTATATCACCTAATTTCATGCTTCCTACCCCTGGGATATGAGTTTCTGAAATTTCTAATAAATCCAGTTCGAATCGTCTGAATTCTTCAGTCAAAATGTTGATACGATAGTCATTTTTTAATGTCGTAACATTCCAAGTTCCAATTTTCATGTTCTTTAAATAATTGAAATTTTTTTCGCCTCAGGAAAAGCAATGATCCCGGATACCAGTGCAGGACGGGGATCACATATTTTCTCAAGTCTACACCGAAGTACTAAAGCTGGCTTAGGACTGGACAGCAAGAAGTCCCTGGGACCTCCATGAATGGAGGCTTTGTGCAATCCTGGGCCCATCTTGGTCACAACATGGTTTTCAGCACTTGGCGATGCTCTTCTATCAACAAGAGTCGAAATCCTGCACAGACAGTCTCAAGCCTATTACCTCCTACTCATTATATATTCATGCCTACAAATATTATGCTACTACGGGGAGGCAACCCATAATAGATAAATTAGCTAGGAAGAGGTTTTTCAGCCAAAAGACGCCCATCAAAACGTACCAAGCCCTGAAGAATTGTCCATTAGTCAGAATCCCGTGCGAATGCTGTGTTGTTTACTAGGCTATAATTTCCTCGAGGGGCGCCACACCTCAATTGGGAATAGAGCTGATCGCAAGGTCCCCAGTCTTGCAAGTACCCCGAAAAGGTCAAGGCAGCCCTTTGCAGAGGTCGTTGTCCATAGATCTGGATCTTACGCCCTGCCACAGTTGTCCTCCTATAGAAGATCCTCCCGCGATGGTGTTCTGCATCACCATGCAATTTAAACCATTACTGGGAGAAGGTTTGCAACTAATGGGACTTGTGGACAAACCAGTGGGCCCTTTTGAGTGTACATTTGAGGGGCCTTCTTTTTCCTCCTTCTGTATTTATGACCCTGGGCGAGGGTGCCCCAGTTTCTATTATGGACCCCCAGGGACAAAATCCCCCCTTGGTCCGTGCCTCCTATGGAGGTACCCTACATATCTGTAGAGCGTTCCCCTATCGCCACCTAGGGGCATGCTGAATGGCCTGGGGAAGGTCAGGAACATAAAAATGAAATTAATTAAAAATATTATGTTTCCTTTAAATATGGAAAATGACTTTTAAAATGACTTTAAACATGGATAAAGTCATACTCTTCTGTATGACTTTTTAAAGATCAAATTATTATAGAGAAGCATGAACAAAGTCATACAGAAGACTTTTTGATATATATGTGTATATGTACAATACAAAATATACGTTTTGAAAATAATTCTTATACAAATTTAAGGCCCTTGTAATTGAACATTCGTTATTGAAGGATTGGGACAGAAACTCCAACTTTAGCGTAAGGAGTGGAGGGTTAAGAAAAGAAAGCCCCCCTTCCCCTTCGTATATGGAATACTAATTTGATGGTTTGAATGAGTCTTCTGTCATTGTAGTTGCCTCTCTATTTCATCATCAATCAAACAGTTCGTGGTAACGAACTGTGAGTAAGGAGCGACCCGGCTCAATGGTAACCGAAACTGCGGAAAACGAAATTTTGATACCAATAGATACATCAAAAGAATCAGATTTTAATGCTAATTTCAAACATATAAGTTTCATCAAATTTAGTCCTACCTATCAAAAGTTACGGGCCTAAGAAAATTTGGATGATTTTCGAAAAAAGAGGAAAAGACCCCCTAAAAGTTATAGAACCTTAATGAAAATCACACCATCATATTCAGCGTATCAGCGAACCCTAATGCAGTGGTTTCAAGCTCCTATCTACAAAAATGTAGAACTTTGAATTTTTTTGCCAGAAGAAAGATCACGGATGCGTGATGTTTTTTTGGTCGTTACTATTTCTTTTTTTTTTTTTTTTTTTTTTCAGGGGTGATCGTATCGACCCAGTGGTCCTAGAATATCTTGGGAGGGCTCATTTCAACAGAAATTAAAAGTTCTACTGCCCTTTTTAAGTGACCAAAAAAATGGAGGGCAACTAGGCCCCCTCCACGCTTATTTTTTTCTCAAAGTCACCCGATCAAAATTATGAGATAGCCATTTTGTTCAGCAGGGTCGAAAATATGATAACTATGTCTATTATGATGACTTAATCCCCCGAAGTCGCCGGGGGGGGGGGCTGAAAGTTATGAACATTACCCAATGTTAACATATA
>JAQQPU010013483.1:0-19128 GCA_029168905.1 Artemia sp. Kazakhstan ARC1039 | reverse complement strand
TTGAGGGGGTATTTTCTTGGGAGAGGGGTATTTTACGCGGGGGGAAATATCTTATAATATCGTTGATATATTCTCAACGTGTGTCCTAAACGCTAAAGTTTCATCAGTTGTAATACCTAAATACTTGACGAGATTTCCTTTTAATCTCACCATAACTATATTTTGACCGGAAAATCAAAGAACAATTAGCGGCTGTTATGGAGAATATAATAACTACTCTTTGCAGGGTGAGCCTGAAGTTCGTTTACACGCACACAAGTTTAAATTCTATATAACGATCGTTTGCTGAATTCAATTAATACCTTCTCAGTTCTTGTAAGACAAACAAGTGACGGATCATCAGCAAACATAGATAATGTCACTTCTTGTTGATCATGGAATAATTCACTGAATTTTTTTTTGATACTAGACATAGTCCGACTTAGATAATTTACAAAATTTAAGAATTACAACGGTCCAAGAACAAAACCTTGTGGAACTCCGCATGTAATAGGAAAACTTGATGATCGCTTTGAATCGATCTGAACATAGTTTAGTTGTTCTGCTAAGAACACACGTAGATATATTGGCCTATGACTGCTTATACCATAAAACTAGTAGTGATTCCTCACTGCTTTCTATTACAGCCCTCCCTCGGATTTCTATGACAGACATTTGACGTCAGGACATCCCTGGCAAGATTCCCTTGAGAAGCCCTTGTTTACAGGTGTTCCAATATTGTTTCGGTATTGGCAAGATTCCCGGGTTTCCAGGTGTTCTATTAAAATGAAAACGGCTGGCAAGATTCCCACGATACACCCTCACACTTTAAACGATCAAATAGGAAAATTAACATACATTTTAAAGGGTCAGATAAGTGGAGCTCCTAGCCCCTCGCACCTGTGCAATGTGGTCACCTGTTTCCAGGTGTTATGACGCAATCTTGTTTCAGTATTTGAAAAAAGTTCAGTTTGTCAACATCATAGATATTGTAATGGATGCTTATGCATTATTGGATATTGAAAGTGCTTGCGAAATGGAACCTAGGGTGCCTAAAGTAGCAGTGGAAATTAAAAGGGGTTGTCGACTAACCCTAGAATGGGATAAGATATATGCAGGATATGGTATATCATTAAGCAGAGTCAGGTCGGAAGAAAAATTATGCTTTGCGGATAAAGTGAATATAGTGCATACAAAGAGACTACAAGACGGATTAAACACGTTAGGGAAATATATTGAAGAAAACATCTATAAAAAAAAGTTTGTTACTAGTGAGATGCTTGGTCTAGAATTGGCAGTGAGAGTGTTAAAAATGGATGGATTTTAGAACCAGAACATCTTACGGAATCTAGTAAATTTAGAAAAGTGGTTAGTTTTAGATGATGATTTTCTAAAATTATCTCTTCAAAGAAATATATTTTCTCGTGAAATGCTTAACGATATAATGGGAACTGATTCCCCATCTTTGGAGTATTGCATGAAACTTTTTCGTCATGGCTCAGCTGCTTTAACTCAATTTATAGATATATTAATCGAGAAAAAACAAAATGATATTGTGATTTTGCTTTCATCCACCACTTAGACGGCTATTTTGTAAGAAATCGTGTCTAAACAAGTTTTGTAACGTCACTTCTTCTAGAATACATTTTATTGAACGTGAGTCACTTTCTTTTTAGAAGTAAGACAGTCAACATCGAAAAATGTTTTACACATGTCCGTTATGCTTGTATACATTGGGCAGCTGGTCATCCTGTGAGAATTGTACTTTTGCTGATGACTCTAATGAAGAGTATAGATTATGCAATCCATGTAAATTGTATGAAGGATATGCTGTGAAAATTAAAGACTGTAATTCCTGTCTTGAAGAGATTTGTGACTCTTATAGTAGAGCATTCTTATGCTCCAATTGTTACTATGATAAATGCGATCAATGGGAAAATACTTACCATGGCATGATTGCAAAAAACCCTAAAGGGGAGTTCATTTATTTTTAAGAGAATGGTATCGTTGTGGTTGTAAATTCTTTTGGGAAGAAGAGCCTGGCCTAAGCTTCAATTGCTGGAATAATACAAGCGTCTGGTTTTTACGACGTCGCTGTAAAGATACCGGCAACTATGATTGTAAGCCAACAGACTTTTACCGGCTGTTACAGAAAGTGATTCTTCATATGAGAATTTTGTATGTGATGTTGCTTGAAATAAACAAATTCAAACATGTGAATTTTATAATATAGAATCAGAATAGTATTATTGACTTTACAAAGAGATTTAATAAAAATGAAGTTACAATATATTTTTAAAAATGTGGCCCTTACTTTTCATGCAAAGATGAATACAAGTTAAATCCTGACGAGCTGCTGCCACGTATCGTTTCTGATGATTACCTATGCGTAGAAGAAGAAATCTAAAAGGCACAGTGTTTTGTACTTACAAATTTCATTTTAAAAAAGTTATATAGATTTTTAAAGAATTTCACTCTTAAGACACCGAAATTTATATTATAAAGGTAGGAAAAACCTTTTCAACTAGAAAGTCGTTCAATCGAGGATTGTCCAAAAATCTTGAGAAATTGACTGTAAGTAAGTCCGTGACATCGGGAAAAAATATATAAGTGCATAAAAACCACAGCTTTTGGTTGATAAATCTTTTACCCACTTCCGATTTTGAATAACAGATTTACCAGTTTTCTTAAGAAGGTTTTTAATGCGAGTCATGTGCAATGTATACGGTAGCCCAAGGGGATCATGAAATTCTATATTCTTTCTTGTTTGAAAGAAGCATAACCAATGCTTCGTCTTTACACTTGATGGACTACTACTACTACTACTAACAACTCACAGCAGCACCAAGCCGCCTGAGGCCAACAATACTACGCACGCTCCTCCTCCATCCCAATCTATTCAAAGCCTCCCTTTTTACACACGCCCACGAAGTTCTCATGTCCTTTAAATCTATCTTTATGACGTCCTCCCACCCCAGAAGAGGACGCCCTGCTTTCCATTTAGTCCTAGGCGGTTGGCCGAAAAAAAATCTTCGGCAATCTGTCATCCTTCATCCGCCAAACTTGACCTAGCAACCTCAACCTTCCTTTCATTATAGCCCTAGAGAGCGGTATTGAACCACATTTTTCGTATAGCCCATTGTTTGAAATACGGTAAGTCAGCCGGGTACCCAGAACCATCTTTAAGAAATTTCTCTGGAAAACATCTAGCAAACCTTCATCCGCTTTTCAGAGCACCCATGCTTCAGAGCCATATTTGACCACTGTCATCACTGTAGCTTCTAATATTCTTATCTTGGTTTGCAGACTTATCTTCCTATTCTTCCAAACTGTTTTTAACTGTGAAAAAACACCCTGAGCCTTGGCTATTCTTCTTTTAATATCTTCACTGCGCCCACCATCTTTACTAATAATACTACCAAGGTAAGTGAATCTGCTCACCTGATCAATCTGCTCATTACCCAACGTCACCTTTTCAACTTCACTTATTTCTAGCTTTAGTGACTTAGTCTTCTTAACATTAGTTTTCATAACTATTCTATCACCCTGAACACGCAATACCTCTAAAACGTCATTCATTTTGCTCAAACTTTCATCTAGGATGCTTAAATCATCAGCATAATCTAATTCCAGGAGATTTTTTGCTCCCCATTTGATTCTGTGGTCTCCCATTGCCTTTTCTGTGAACCTTAAGACAAAGTCCATCAAAATAATCCATATAAAGAGGGATAGAACACAACCCTGCTTAACTAATGATTTAATACAAACCAGCTGCTAACCTCATTTCCTACCTTAACCGCAGCAGTGTTATTCTCGTACATAGCACTAATCACTTTAATGTATTTGTCTGGTATACCATACAAGGATAAAACCTTTACTAAAGCTCTTTTATCAACAGAATCGAACGCTTGCTCATAATCTATAAAACTGAGGACCAAAAGGGTTTGAAAAAACAGGCACTTCTCAATTATTAGCCTAAGAGTGAAAATTTGGTCGACACATCCTCTACCTTATCTAAAATTGCACTTTTCTTCCCTTAAAACTTTGTCTACGGCATCTCTCAGTCTAAAAAGCATCATATTACTAACTAAGTTACTACCTACGGAGACCAGACAAATGCCTCGATAATTACCACACTCAGTTTTATCACCTTTCTTATAAAGTGGCTTAATTAAGGTTTTCTTAAAATCGTTAGGTACTTCCTCTTTTTCAGAAATCATATTCATAATCTTCAGTAACTTATTTCTAACCTCAGAGCCACAATATTTAAGAAAATCTTTTACCACCCTATCAGCACCTGGAGCGTTATTATTTTTAATCCTTTTAGTACTGCCGCTAATTCCTCCTCACAAAACAAATCTTCCTTCACATCTAAGGTATCACAAACTTTTTCATTTCCCTCTATGTCTTTTCCTGCAACTCTATCTTGGTTAAGCAAATTCTCAAACTGCATCGGCCCATCTCTCTTTAGTTTTTTCCTTATTGCTAAGTGTGGCCCTATTTCTATCTTAAACTGGGCCAAGTCCGGATTGACTAATCCCTCTCATTTTGTTAAAATACCAGTACAATATTTTACTATTATACCGTCTAGCTACATATTCCAGATGCTCGGTAATTTTATTCATGGCCTCCACTTCTTGCCTCCTTAATTCATATTTTAATGCTTTCTCCACTTTCTTTACATTCCTTTTGTTTCCATATGATCTATCACTCAGATAATTCCTGTACAAGTCCTTTGTCCTTTCTATTAAACATAAAGCTTTTTTACTAATATTCTCAGCTGCAGTTCTAGTTTTCTTCTTTAAGACACCTTCAGCAACTTCACCAATTATTTTTCTAAAATTATTCCAATCATCTTCCATATTATCAAATTTTAAACTCTGAAGTTTAGTATTCAACTGTTCCTGGAAATTTTCTTTCAAATTCTCATCTTGGAGTCTACCAACATCATAACTTCCCGGGAGGCAGTTACCATTCCGATATTTCAGCTTTAAATTAACCCTTGAAACTACTAGATGGAGATCTTTACTTTTAACATCAATAACGGCACTCCTATATACCTTAGCATCTTGTATTGATCCTGCCAGTCCTCGGTTTACTATAACATAGTAAATAAGGCTTGCTGTCTTACCATCACGTGAATACCATGTTAACTTATGAGCCATTTTATGACCAAACACCGTATTGAATATAATTAGATTGTTATACCTACAAAATTGCAAAAGTCTGTATCCATTACTGTTTTCTTTTCCTACGCCCAATTTACCTAGGCTAGGATACCCTCTATCCCTATTTCTACAGACCTGGCTGTTAAAATCTAAAAGTAAAAACATCATATTTTTACCTGGGATCCTGTCTATTTGCTCCTGTAACTGTAAGTAAAATTCACCTGAGTCACTATTATCTCCGTCAGTCGGTTCTAAAGGGGCGTATACTACTATAACTGATACCCTGAACTTTTTAGTCATAAAATTAATTTTTTAGTCAGCAATTATTATTCTATTATTAATACCTTCCCAGCCTAAACAAGAGTTAACAGCTTCCTTATTCATCATGAGCTCTATTCCCTGTCTATGTACCCCTTCCTTCCTTCCTGAGTAAACAAATTCTATATCACCTAATTTCATGCTTCTTACCCCTGGGATATGAGTTTCTGAAAGTCCTAATAAATCCAGTTCTAACCGTCTTAATTTGTCAGTCAAAATGTCAATACGATAGTCATTTTTTAACGTCGTAACATTCCAAGTTCCAATTTTCATGTTCTTTAAATCATTGAAATTATTTTTGCCCCAGGAAAAGTAATGATCTCGGATACCAGTGCAGGACAGGGATCACATATCTTCTCAAGTCTACACCGAAGTGCTTAAGCTGGCTTAGAACCGGACAGCAAGAAGTCCTGGGACCTGCATGAACGCAGGCTTTGTGCAATCCTAGGCCTATGTTGGTCAGAACATGGTTTTGAGCACTTGGCGATGCTCTTCCATCAACAAGAGTCGAAATCCTGCACAGACAATCTCAAACCTATTACCTCCGACTCATTATATATTCATGCCTACAAATATTATGCTACTACGGCGAGGCAATCCATAATAGATAAATTAGCTAGGAATAGGTTTTTCAGCCCGAAGACGCCCGTCAAAACAAAACAAGCCCAGAAGAATTGTCCATTAGTCAGAATCCCGTGCGAATGCTGTGTCGTTTACTAGGCTATAATTTCCTCGAGGGGTCCCACTCCTCTAGTGGGCATAGAGTTGACTGCTAGGTCCCCAGTCTTGCAGGTACCCCGAAAGGGTCGAGGCAGCCCTTTGTAGAGGCCGTTGTTCATAGATCTGGATCTCACGCCCTGCCGCAGTTGTCCCCCTATAGAGGATCCTCCCGCGATGGTGTTCTGCATCACCATGCAATTTAACCCATTACTGGGAGAAGGTTTGTAACTCATGGGACTTGTGAACACACCGGTGGGCCCTATTGACTGTACATTTGAGGAGCCTTCTTCCTCCTCCATCTGTATTTATGACCCCGGGTTAGGGTGTCCCAGTTTCTATTATGGACCCCCAGGGACAAGGTCCCCCTTTGTCCGTGCCTCCTATTGAGGTACCCTACATATCTGTAGGATGCTCCCCTATCGCCACTTGGAGACACGCTGAATGGCCTGGGGGAGGCCAGAAACATCTATAGAAATTTCGAAAAATAGCCTAAAACCCAACAAACATGTGTCAGAATGAACTGAAAACTGCACTATAGGAATGTTCAAGCCAGAAACACCATTTGGAAAATTAAAGTCCATAGACAGCATAAGTGGTTATTTTACGTTAGTTACTAGGATAAAAAATCAAAAAAAAAGAAAGAAGAAAAGACCTTTGATACTCTTTTATAGTCGTAAGAAAGAGAAGCCATAATTTTAAAAAGAAAGATAAAAAAGAAACATCACCTAAACACATCTATGCAGAGATTAAAAATAAAACCTCAAGATATCATACAATCGAATAAACCAAAACAAAACTTGCTTTAAAACATTTTCACTAACGTATATATAAACTTTCCACTTCAAATTCAAGCAATAAGAAGCCCTCTGATATCCATTATCAGATTTATTTATTTATTTTAAATTCCCTATATAGTTTGTCTTAAACTTCTGACTTCCAAACTGTTTCTAATACCAAATCCAACGCATACTATATAGAGCTGCTAAAACTACATTTTTCTGTATCAACGCCTTCTTTTGAACAAATCTGCTTAAAAAATTCTCCCGAGTCAAGTAGTTCTTCTTTCTTTATTTAATCTGCAACCACTGGTATTTTATCTCTTGCACCTCACAAAACATTGGCCCAATCTTTTGAGATTTTGACCAGTGCATCATAAGTTTTCTTTGCTTGTTTGATTCAGACATGGTCACTGTCACACTAGAAGTGAGTATGACCTTGCTCTAGGAATTCCTGATCGATATTTAACACGTTTCTACCAATCAAGGGAGATTTGTAGTAGGGAAACATATTCGACACAAGCATATTTATGTTTTGCGGAGGTATGTGTTAGATTAAATAGTCATAGTTTCTATAGACTCAGCTAGATTAGAGGGGCTGAGGAACAAGCATGAGGCCAACTCACTATCTTCTATGTCCCCCATTGCTTCATGCCAGAGGTAGTTCCAGGACGGTGTTTCCTTATGGAAGATACGATTAACTGCGAAATTGTAGGTCCAAAGCTGCTGTTTATAAAATACCTTTGTTTTAAGATATGTTGTTTGTAAGCACTGCTGTAGGTCAAAGCACCAAACCACCTGTTTGCCTTTACCAATTTTCACTTAAGCTACTTCTGCCCTTTTTTAATGGTAAGCCTAAATCATAGCAGAATCATGGGTGGCTTTTCTGTTCTGACTGCTTCTTCAGCCTCGCCATGGCAGCAGATTTTCCGCAGAATAAAAATGTTCCTTTTCTAGTATTTCACAAGAATCCGTTTTTAGTATTTCTTTCAAACCTCCTGAATGCGCTTTATTGATTGCTTTTCTTCGAGGGGCAGAATACTATGTTTTTTTCTGAGCTTTCAGATTTTACAGTTCCCAACAGTTTTTTTCAAGGAAATTTTGTCATAAAATACTTCTTGAAAGCCTTTTGTTTTTAACCTTGGTCATAAAAAAGTTTTGATATTTTTCTTCTCTTCTCTTCTCTCTTTCTTGAACGCTTTGGAACCTGCTTTTGCATCAATTATATGAGGTACTGCTGCAGCAGCATTTTGTATGCACTGTCCCTGAACGATATGAGCAAATCTCAACCAGTGTTGTCAATTGTTCTTTGTTTACAGTGTAGTCTACAGCCTTTTAAACTCTCAAACTTTCAAGAATCATGATTTTTGTATCTATAGCTTGTGTACTCTTTACCTGAATGCTCAAGTTTCTTTCTCTCTCCGCGAGTGATGCCTTTTGGTTTCCTTCCTCTTATCTTTAGTTTCTTAATTCTTTCTATAAGGTGCCCCTAGCCTATCACCGAGCGTGGAGGTCAGAAGTTACGTGTGAGTAGGAACTTAACATTTCCATTACACCTATAGGATCCCCCCCCCCTTTAAACCCCGCAACGGAGGTTTAAGGGGAGGGGGGAAAACAGGCGTTGAAGGGGGGAGGTTTGGCGTTTACCCCCCCCCCCCCCTCCGCAAAACATCCCTCTGGGGAAAATGTCCCCTTCGGGTAAATATTATTATGATGGACTGTTATTAATAATTATAAGGGTATTGTTAACATGTTGCATATGATCCAGAAATCCCAAAGTATAAAATAGGATTTGTATTTGGACATGTATGGATCCAAATTGAATACATTGATTATTTGGTTTGTGTTCATGGTGCCAAATCTAATAGAACACTGCCATCGGGAGTAATTTCCAAATAGGTTTTAAATTGATTCAAATGCAATACTTTCCTCCAATGGCTCATCAAAGTTACACTCTAAACGCATATTACCCGTTCGGGCAATACTGATATCTTTAGTATCGGACAAATCCAATACAATGATACCATGAGTTTTCACAAACATTTCTTCGGTTATATCATTTTTGAATAATTGTAAATCTCGATCTAAAGATTACATTGTCAATTCATAGAGGGCCCTGTAAGATTTATCAAAGGATAAGTTGTAGAGTGGAGTTCCTTTACTTTACATACAGGCGATTAAAGTCAAAAGAGTTCAAATTTATGCGGGGTATTTGCCAATGATGCAACGGCGCTAGCACTTCTTACAAAAACAAAAGTAAGTTTTGAAGAAATTTCAAAATTCTTAAATGATGAATCATTATAGGTACGCATACCCGTAGCAATATGGCGTTGAGTCGTGGATGTATAATTTACGAGCAATTTGATATTATTTCCAGAGGCTCTTAATTTTTTAATTGCCAAGGCAATAGAACTCCTAAGTTGCTGTTTTTGTACATGAAGTATTGCCGACGTGAGAGAGACTTTTTCATTGATTGCAGGTCCAAGCACTTTTTGCATAATAAAATTAATGGTGCGAGTTCTAGCTTTATATGAATCTTCACATTGGGAGGCACCCATTGAGGTATATTAAATATCTCATAATATAGTTTACCAACAAAATTCAAATCTTTAGTTGTCGCATCTCAAAGTATATTAGTAGTGACAGTGTCCCTTTTATTTTCATATCCATTAACCATACCTCTAAGGAGCTTATAAGACATTGGAGTCATTAACATGAATTGTATATAACTTGCATAATTTGAAAGATTATTGCTCGTGCTCACCAATGTTTCATTTATCTAGACACTTATTTGTCAAAACAAATTGTGTAGTTCACAATTTTCAAAGGATAACCCCTCGGCTGCACTTGGTTTTCATTCTTAGATTTTTTAACAATAACATGTAAATCTATAAATCTTGAAGTCATATCTATGAAATAATCTTCACTGGAATATATTTGAAAATGGACATTTTCAGAGAGTGGTTGTTGCGGATAAAATGGTTCGTAATATCCATGTTATACACTGACAACTACATTTTTCGCATTGAAAAAACTTAGAGATGAGTTGACTGAACGATGAGATTATTTGTGTGGTAGATATGCAATTTACTATTAAAAAAATTCTTTTTTGATATTACAATTTTTTACTTTCTATTTTGATGCTTTACGCTTCCGGGCTGGTTTGAGACTGATGAGTGACGAGGTCTTTCGCACCATTTTTAAACCCTTTCCGCTTTGTCGTGATTTCAGTCGCTCGCCGAGGGACTGCGTACTGGACCTGAGATAATATGAAACACTTTTTTTTAAATCATTCCCAGAGCCCCAATCATGTAGTGCAGAGGACCCAATATCCGAGGCAACCGATGCACAATATTTTTAGCCAGGGATATTGCAGAGCGAAACAGCTTAGCAAACCAATTGCTGAGACCATAACCGGACATAGACGAAAGACCCCTGTAATAGTCCATTCCATGAGCCAATTGTCAGTGGTCCAAGAGTAGCAACATAGCAATCAATATCAGGACGTAGAAAATGATTTAAATTAGCCATTTCACTGAATGGGTCGAAAATGACATATAATTACGGCCAAACCTTTTGTTATTGCTAGAAGATCACCCAGTTAACTTCTTAATATTAACTCACAGAGCTCCAAATACGAAGTGTTGACTGAAATGTATTGAAGGTGCTTTATAATGTAGTGATGAATGTGTTCACTCGAGATTTTCCCTTCCAGAACATGTAGGATGGGAACATTGGCATTACCAACTCTCAATCTGTCGACAAAGGATGCATAAAGAAATATACAACTATTCAAGCAGAAAGGCGGGTGGATAGTTTTAGAAAATGACACGATCCATGCCACTAGCACCTAAAGCACTTGTACCATTGATTACATATTGTTAAAAATCAAGAATATCTTTCAAATTATCGTTGAGAATTACATTTTCATTGTCAATGGGTGAACTAACGTAGATCTTGCCCGCTTCCATTGAATAGTTGAATTGAAAGGCTCCATTTTCACAAGCGGAAATTTTTTATTGATGGCACGACACAAATCATTCATACTACCAAACTCCTGGTATGGTGAGGGGATGAATGGATATTCATATGAATTCATACTTTCTATCAGTTGATCGTTAATGAGTGGCCAATCATGTGGTCTAATTTCTATATCATATTTACACTCTTTTCTTAGGATTTCATATGTATTTTTGAGAATGCAATCAACAAGAGCAACTTCATACCTTCCTTCAAATGTAATAGCAGGGGAGAGTTTTGTCCAAAAATCGCTTATTTTATTCAAATCGTCATAGAGAGGGTCAGAAACATTGGGACAGGAATGTCACATAAAAATCATTAGATATTATGAAAATCTTCAGCGGCAACCAGGAATCAAAATCAGGATTGTATCCTAGCCAACGAGCAAGCAACTGTCGCTTAATCTTGTGAGTTCGCGTCTCTAATACCTTTTCAAATTGATACAGTCCACTTTTTCCAACTTTTTGTAATTCATAATCATAAGAACGCCAAGAATCTCATCATCTTTCATATCACAAAGACGACGCGTTATAGGTTTAGTGTTCAAGACTTTTGACACTTTAAAAAGTTCAGTGGACTACAAGTAATTCCCCTTTTCAAAAATATTGCTTGTTCGATTGATTCGAACAGTATCACCAACATTATATTTTTTCTTCCCTGCCTTTTCATTAGAATATTGTCTAAGAAAACGTTTATTGTCCCTACGATGAACTTCAAAAGGGCTAGTATTGGACAAGGATCGTTGAGGACGTAGAACAGAAAATAACATGATTTTTTCTAAATCTTAGATAAATGCAGCAGTATTTTTCAATATGCAATATTTTGAAATGAAAAGCTGAACAGTTCGTATCAAAAGTTCAGCCAATATCGCCTTTATAGGACTATGACTATGATAAAGTACTTTATTTTATTTCAATAAGACCCTTTTTACATGTGGATTAGCAAATTCACTCCCCCGTCCTGTTTGAATTTTTGCATATGAATCTCTTTCAAAGATGGATTCAAGGGCTTTAGCAACTTCATCGCCTGTATTTGACTGCAATGGAACTGCATATCAATACCCACTGAAAACACTTATTGCAAGTAAAATATACTTATAGGGTCTATTATGACGTCTTTGAAACGCGTCTTGAGTCAAAAGATCTGCTAGTAATATATGCAGCGGGAAAAAGGCTTTAGTTTTTCGATAGTCACGGCCTCTAGTCCTATGATTTCGATGAAGAGTGTAACTGGGTTCCTTTTGTAAATAGTCGTTTGCTAGCTTCTTTTCAATTCCAGTAACTTTAGAAAGTGTAGTAGGAGAACTTAAACTTCCTGGTTCTCCAATATTTTCATAAACCCGTTTCAAAACTTCATCCATTTTGAAAGTAATCGTGGTGTGAAGTGTCCGCGACTCTTTTGCGTACTAAACGAAATGGAAAGATGCGTTCCTTTTATGCAAGGGTATTATGATATACATGCTATACAATAATATATCCCGTGATATTTCTTCAAATTCCCTTAATCGTTTTAAAATATGTTTATTCTCAATAAGAATTCTGGGAAAATTTCACAACTTTGAAAATTTATATAAATGACTATCAAAGGATTCGAGTCTTTTATGATTTGCAATCAAATCTATAACAAATCAATTAAATTGTAACTCTTACTCTGGATTATAGCATCATTCTTTTTCTTGTCAATTTGTTCATTTTCAGCGAGATAAGTCAAGATATTTTTACTTTTCTCACGATAGAATGGGGGCAATAAGTCTACCACAATTGTTAAAATCTACTTTTTTTCGGCTTTTCAAAGTTTCAAAACTTTCACCACTTTCAGAAGGTTGATCAATGAAATTTACTTTGATCGGTTTTTCACGGTAAGGCTTATGTTTGTTGACACGTCGAAGGGTATTTTGAAGCAAAACTAGTTTTTTCATCATCGGTATTTGTTTCATTGTTAATAAATTTATCAAGATTATCTTCAAAGTACTCTTTTGGTGAGAGAGCGAGTTCAATTGGCTTCAATTTATAGGGTTTAGCCATTGCTAGGAAATAGTGCATATAAGTCCGGCGATTATCTGCAGTAACAATGAAAAGAAACTACTACCCGCTTGAACAAGTCGTTTTCTTTTGCAATTTCCTTTTTTGCTGCCTAGGGCAAGTACAAGTGAACGATGTTGCTTTGTCTGTTGTCTAACACCTTCTAACACTTGGACATTACCTTCCGTTAAATTTAAACAAAGTTCAGATAAAGAGATTAATGAATTCATGCGTCAATGCCGTGTTTGAGCACAGCTTTCCTAAGCCACGGTTTTAAATTAACTAGCACGGAAAATAAATGCCTGTTTTCATGTAGCTTCTTTAGCGTCATGATGGTGACTAATGACCTTTTTTTCTATTCACGGGTAGATATACAGTAATTTCATTACCGAAAATATCAGCGACTACACGCAACTCTTCGGGTGTGTTTTGATTCAGGTCCAATAAAATGTATCCATAAGGGTCATTAGTAGCTTTTTTGTAGGCCGAGAGTAAAAATTTCGTATAACAGGGTAGATTTGTTTGTTTAGAGTTATAAAAGAACTTGAATCGCAAACAACCCTATAGATAACATAGTAGGTACAATTCAAAGCAAGTATTCTCATACGATTACTCTTATTAAAAAGACTATGGGGAACAACAGTTATGGAAATTTTTTCATGATGTGATGGGACAGTGAATAATTGTAGTGTTTTCTGAAACCATTCTTAAATAGATTCGGCTAAATCAGTCAAACAAGAGTTTGGTGCAATACTATTAAACACGTGAAATCCTCGCATTATTTTTATGCTTGGTACAATACTATTTATTTTGTCATAGGATGCTTGCCAAACACTATAGCAATAATAGAAATTTTTCGGATTCTCTAAAAACATTTTATAACGATTTTGAATTATTCTCATTAATATTGTTGTTTTGCCAGACATTGATAGTTCGTAAAGAAAGGATCTGAATAGCGTTTTAAATTGATACATACTCCTCCAATGTCAAAATACAACTAAACAAACCTAACCTCAATCTGTTGAATAAATATTAAAAAAAAATACAATATACCTTCTTTTATTCATAAAAACACTACAAATAAAAAAGCTGTTAAACGTTAAATGAGCAGTAAAACATTAAAAACACTTGAACATATTTAAAACGCTTGAACATGTTTAGAATGGCCATTGAAAAGGGGACCAACGCCGAGGGCTTGGACACTCCTCCGGAGAACACGTCAGCCAGCGGACGGATGATGCCGCGGCGATCAGTGGACAGAAAATGCCGCAGCAGCCGTAGTGGCCGGAAGGTGCCTGCAGTTCGATGAGGGCTTTTGGCAGGCTAGCAACAAGGAAAAATATAAAATAAATAAATAAATACTTTACATTTACCGCTCTGCGCAACGAAAAAAAGATATATAAAATATGTAAGTATAAATAAATATAAAATATATAAACACAAGTAAAAAACAGGGAGTGCTGAGGTGGAGACGGAAATGACGGCCCTCCTCCCGCCATCTATAGCACTTTCTCCATACCAACTTGTCGTCTTTAATTTACACAATGAAATCTATCTGAAGTAAGATAATGACCGTGTTGTAGTACCCTCATACCGTCCGCACGTACATAGACTTTGTCTGATATGGTGGACATGGCATTTTTTGGACTCGAATTGTACAGTTTTTATATTTTAAAGAGCAAATGGCCATGACACTCGCACCTGGACCTAAATTATTTTTATAATGTTCCCATGAACACGCAAGTTGATATTTTGCCTTACATAGTGTGACGGCAACCCCTTGCAGACTTTTTTGGTAACCTCATTGTGCGTTTGCAGGCAATACACCTTCAGACTAGGAACCACAACATGGGATACAAAGTCGCTCCTCGTCTCGGATTTTAATTTTAATAATTGATATGGGGTCTGGCGCTTCACCAGCTCCTGATAAGTGGCGTTGTCCTAGTTGGTGTAATCTAACCGCGAGCTAATGTACTCACCGTTTTCTAAATCGTCTAATATTTTATCAATTTTAACTTTTAACAATCATGAGTCTTTATCCCCCTAATAAACTTGAACTTGTTCCTTCCGAGGTAATTGGAGCTTACACATTGTAGTAAAACTCCAACATGAGTTTCTTTGAAATTTTTAATATGGTTAAGAATACTGCCAGCGGCAGTGTTTTTATTTAATACTACTTCCCTTTTTTCTATGGGAAAGGAAAATATTGGAGTCTATGATCGTGGACGATGTGAAGTTCGGATCTGCAATGATTCGGAACATTCTTTCGGGTGGTTACAACGTAACGACAACTCCCATTGCGCACACTCTCACACATTTTACCAAAGACCGAATTCAAAATGAGTTTAAAGATCCCTTTTTCGACCTTTGTTTTCTTTTCCGACCGTTTCTTGAGAAAGGTGTCAACAAATGTCTTCATGTATGGCTTTTGATCGAACTGGAGGGCTCTATGAATCTTTGTGACCTCTTAACCGTTTTCGTGCATCCACCGCAAAAGCACGTGGTGTAGGACAATATTCCATTTTGGTTCATGGTCGACAATAAGCTTTTGCTTTGAAGGTGTCCATTGCATAACCATATTCTCTACAAAGAATAAATTTTAGGGTCTCAAAGAGTCCCTAGGCACCGGTCTATTTATTCATGGGAAAGTCCTTTATCAAGTCATAACGTTGCAGAGGTATTTCTCCACCAATTTTGAAAAACAATCCTATTGGTCCATTCTCCTCAAAAGTGTGAATGTTGGAGAAATTTGGAGCAGAACGATTGCCAAGCCATTGGTAATTCCGACACGGCAAATAAAATTGAGACATTACCGACGGATAAAGGAATTCATATCCAAAAAACGGCATTCGACATTTTACTGGTGCGTTGTCCAGTCGGGTTGGTTTCAAGGATATGATCCCCGTGGAAAGTATACCCTCCCCCACCCCCCACATGGATGTCTCTGCAAATTAGTGCTGATCCACGTCGGTGATCACTAATCTGTTTTGCAAAACGATCGAAAATAGATCGTTAGTGATCTATTTTTGCATCACTAATTCTTAAGATTAAATCCATCACCAGATGAGGATTTGAAAAATAATACCCTATATCCAACCCCAATACTTCATAAATTCTGTCTGTGTTTTTACATGCAATATCCAACAACGAGAATACATCACTTGCCAGGTACATTTTACAATAATCCCACCCATTTTTACACCTTTCCTTAGCCCAAACCCTCTTTGCAAATTCAGCATTGGTAGTAGTGCATTGACCTTCGCGAAGAGAATCATAAAACTCTGCCATGGGCGGTATTTTTTCCTTACTAAGCATCGAAGTGGAGCTGTAGTACTCTTACGGGAATGTGCCTTTACACTTTAACAATTCATACATTTCATCATCTGAAAAGTGCTGTTTAAGGAGGGGAAAACTATTAAAATCGTCACTTTTTTGTACTTGAAGGAGTTGACTTAAAACAGATTTAGGGAAGAAGCTACAGGAACATAAGAACGGATTTTATTCATTCCATTATTAAGTGTTTTCTATTTAAATTCTAAGACTAACAACTTCTTAGACGATTTAGGTATGATGTTATAAGAAAAAACAATACTCATACGCCATCTACATCTTCACCTCTCTAAAAACCTGCCAATGCTGGTAATATGGATTTCAAATAGTAGTTGGAATTGTGCATTTAAACCGAGGAAAAGCATTGCTGCCTAACATTTCAATTACACGATTTATGCGCAACCCCCCGGAAGTTACTCCCTCCCGATGATATTTCTTGCCACAAATGGTCATGGTCGCGGACTTTCTTATCCCCACTACCCTCAACAATTTTCTACTTACAAACCCAACACATTTTTTTTAATTTTTTATGGACAACTCATCCTCTGGTAACAGGGTCATTGGATAGTGAGTGTTTCGCTGCCGTGAAGTTGCCTTATTTGCTGTTTTAATAAATGCAACGATATCTGTGCCAACATAATCTTCCCCACCCTGTGTCTCAACTAACTCTACCAATTGCATTGTATTACTAGAGTCTCTTCACGCATGGGCATAGGAGACATCAATGTCTTCGTGTTCCTTAACAGTGTTCAAATTTGATGGATCATACAGATCCTCGATGTCTAATGTAATCTTGTCGCTCTGCAGGGGTGTGCTCTGAAAGCTTTTGAATCGCAAGGTGGCATTATCATCCAAAACCGTTTCCACAGATTGGTATCCATGTCGCTTGCAGTGTTTTAATTGATTATTTAATTTTAATTCTATAAGCAAAGCTGAAAGACACATTGGACAGTAATAGCGTGTAGTTTGATTCTTTCCCTGACTTAAAAGCCTGCTATATATTTGTAACAGGAAAAAAGGTCCAATTGAATCAGGATCTTTTGAAGGCTTGTAAAGAAGCCATACCCAGTGCTTCACTCGTTCAATGGAAAGAGCCCTTAAAGAATATATTACCCTTTGTTTATCTGTTATTTTCCCTTCTTCGTAATCTTCATCAAATTGCAACATTGTAATCCCAGTTTTTAAATGTTCGTTCGCCGTCTCAAAAATATCAATCCCCTTTAGTGTTATAGGGTAATGTCCCTATAAGCAATTAAAATAAACTTTAGGAATCTCTGCCCCCTCCCCGCCCCAGTTAACTGCCTAATCGCCCAACTTTGTCTTACAAATACCATTCATATTCATAGGTTTATGCCCAGCTACAAGGACCGAATATTTGAAACACTCCAAGCCCGTAGCAAAACAAAAGTGCTTTACATCCTTACACCCCTTTAAATCTATATTATATTTTTCATAGCTTTTCTTCGCCCTCCCGCTTCTTAAAACAAATTCTTTTTTAAATTTAGTTATATTAACTTAAAAATTTTCAATAAATACAACCACCAACCCTATCCCGTTTTCATTATATCCCTCCATTCTATTAAAAATGTCCCTCACCAAATCAGAAAAAACACCCTAAGATTATGCAAGTCCGAATGAGGCGTCTGCATTCTCGTTTGCAGATGACACTCGCACAAATCAACCTTACTTGTATTTAAAAATCATGTTAAGTGTAATTGATGACTTTATACTATCGCGCCCACCAGCCTTCCAAATATGGTTTTCGAGAAGTACGCATTCCTTGCTGACATAGAAGTAGACTAGGTAATTTGGATCCGTATGGATACTAACACTTGTAATGGAGTTGAATGGGCCCCAAAACAAAGCCCTATAAACATGAATATTACGCAAAGCGGCATTTGTTAAATACAATTCGGGTAAAACTGAAGGTGAGCCGGCACCTCTTTGCTCCCCTGTATCACCTTGCGCTGCGGGTACTGTCTCGACCTCACTTGATGGTAATTGGTCTACCCATTCATAGTCTATATCAAGGCCGATACCCCTCACAAAATTGTCTAAATCAAACACAGGGGGAGCTACACTAGCCGGAATCACCCCCTTACTGAACCCGCCCCCCCCCAAGTTCACTACCCTTTGGGACCTCTTGCATGTCCAAAAACGACAAAATATGCTCATAGAGGTTGTAGGCCCCTTGAGATGATGGTATGTGAACCTAGAAGAATAATAAGAGCATATTAGCTCACGGGAACACATTACCCTATGGAAAATAGAATAGTTAAGATTGCCTATAAATGTAATGCCCCTCAGACCCTTCTTTGGTTTATGAGCATGAAATGGCATTATGACACATACTACGTGCTAGAATGCGTCATTGTATTATCACCCATACAAGGATACCGTGACTCCTTGGCACTGTAGACACCATACTATTAACCATATTTGTAAAGGCCTCAGTTGGGTCCCACTACGGGTATAAATGTAACAAAACTCCCTTGGGCTCTCCCACCTAGCAGTTAAGAATGTTGAAACTTATTGAGGGGGTTATTTCTTCTGGGCATGCTTCAATCATATCCTCAACCCTTGCAGATACTTTAAATGCGTCGTTTGCCAGTGCAGATTCTATGAGATCACTTAGCATATTATCTTATATGTGTTCAAAATTGGCCTGAAAAACGAAATTTTCTTTTAAATATGAAGGGCAGATGGAACTATCAGGGGGACTGCTATTGAATTGCCTTCAGAACTAGTGGGGGGCAGATAGCTCCCCAAAAAATTTCAGTACTATTTCTTGAAAAG
>JAQQPU010013482.1:6081-24217 GCA_029168905.1 Artemia sp. Kazakhstan ARC1039 | reverse complement strand
TAGCCAAACTGTAAATTTACCATGCCATCTAATCTAACCTAATTTATCACTATTTTTCTATTGATATGTTTTTGTGAGAAATAATTAGATGGCACATACATATATAAAGTATTTGAAAATGGAAAAATGCAGTCAAATCCATGATTATTTTTCAGAATTTTGTTTAAAAATTGTAGAGCAGTGAAAGAGGTGAAGAAAAAGATCCTCCCTCTGCAAAATGTGTTAACTAGGATTATTCTGCATATTATGAAGCAAGAATTGTTTTCTTAACATGTTTCCTTATGTATAGCTGGAATCCTAGGCTTATACCATTACTTCCATCAATCTTAACAGTAAAATGTTATTTTGAAAATAATTTTTAAAACAATGTTTTAATTGGAATTTTTAAAAAGAGCTTGGAACCCTCTGAAGAAACTATCCCAGCAAAACAAAAAGTACACCATTGGAATCATCACTGCTGAAATTTTACATGGGAAACTTTCAGCCCACACATTGAACAATAAGGAAAATTACATTTGGTAAAATTCTAGTTTAGCTGCTTTTTCCTAACATGGAAAGGGGTTAGGCTAGGAAAATGAAACTTTTAGGGATGGGTCTACAGACTAAAATATGTCCTGGGAAGTTATTTGGAAGTGCCTACCTCCACCCCTTCTCTCTCTAGAGGGCATTGATCTTTGATGACCTTTAAAAATCTTTATGTTATAAAAATCAAACTTTGCAAAATAGATCTTCTGGTTAAATGAAGTACAACAAAATTATTTTCAGCTTCACAGCTTTGGTCAATCCCAATTTATAAGGTTTTAAAAATATACAAACACATTTCTTAAATTTTGAAAAGAAAATGCTTAATATGGCTCAAAATTCTACTCAAATAACAGGAAATACATTTTCAGAACTAAAGCAAGAGAAAAAGAAATTGATAACTGAAAGTTAAGGTAAAATGTTGTTTTGTCATAATTGCAATAGGTCAAGTAGTGATTAATAGGTCAACCTGTCAAGTAGGCAAATTTCTAAGACCTAGAAATCAGAAGAGGGTTAACATAGAAGTTTGGTAATATCTTCACAGAGTATATTTGGGCTACCTATGTAGGACAATATAGAACATTTTTTCTTTATATCTTAGCAAGAGAATATTGTCATTTACTACCATTTAGAATGCAGTATAAAGTCAAACAGAAGACAATATCATGCTTTCTCCAAATATTTAGAATGATAAAAAGTCATACAGATGACATTTATGGCTTATTCTTTTATAAAGCAAACATAAATAAAGTAATACAGATGACTTTTTATACCTCTCACTATCAGGAGCATCATTTGGGGGTGGTAATAAGCCATTCATATGACTAGGCCTCTATTTAGGCTACTCTATTGTATTACAAGGTAAAAAGCCACCTATATGACTTTATTTAGGTTGCTCTATAAATGATATTATATAGGCCTATAAAAGCCATCTGTTTCAATAATCATTTTTGTTGGAAATGAATTTTACCCCCATCCCTATGTATACCAATTCATGGTATATATTTGCACATTAGGGGTGGGGGAAGGGGTAAAGTTTAAACTTACCTCTCATTTACATAAGAAACAAAATTTGGTAAAATTCTACTTTAGCTACTTCTGGCTATCTTGGAAAGGAGTTTGGTTAGGAAAATGAAATTTTCAGGGATAGATCTACAGGCTAAAGTATGTCCCGGGAAGGTATTTTGAAGTACCTACCTCCACTCCTTCTCCCTCTAGAGGCTCCTGACCTTTGATGACCTTTAAAAATCTGTGTGTTATAAAAGTGAAACCTAGTAAAATAGATCTTCTGCTTAAAATGAAGTCCAACAAAATTGTTTTCAGCTTCACAACTTTGCTCAATCCTGATTTATAAAGTTTTAAAGATATGCAAATACATTTCCTGAATTTTGAAAATTAACATTGATATGGCTTGAGCTACTACTCAAATAACAGGAATTGCATTTTCAGAACTAAAGCCAGAGAAAAAGAATCATATAACAGAAAATTAATGTAAAATTTTGTTTTGTCAAAATTTCAATAGGTATAGACCTGTCATGTAGGCAAATTTCAGGATCCTCTAGAGGGAGAAGGAGAGGAGACAAGTACTTCAAAATACCTTCCCAGGACATATTTTAGCCTGTAGACCCATCCCTGATAGTTTTATTTTGCTAACCTCACCCCTTTCCAATATAGGTAAAAGTAACTAAAGCAGAATTTTACCTAAAATTTACCCCCCCCCCTAATATGCCAATATTTAGACTACCCTGAATCAGTATATATAGGAGTGGGGGTAAAATTAATTTCCAACAAAAATGATTATTATATTTGGAAACAGCATAGAAAAAGGCATTGAGTGGTATGTTTACTTTATTCATAAGTCAATAGTAGGCCTAGTATTTTAAGCCTAGGATTCCTGCTGGACATAAGGAAATGGGTCAATATATACCAAATCATATTATTGAGTTAGGACTATTAAGAAACAATTCTTACTCCATAATATGCAGAATAATCCTATTAAATGTATTTTGCAGGGGGAGAGCCTTTATCTTCACTTCTTTCCTTGTTTTTTTAAAGAATTCATGAATTTCTTAAAACCTATAGCCTATAGGCCTATTCCCAGAATAGCCTATATACCCCCACCCCCCTAATATGCTAATATATGCCTAGAATTGTATCCTTAATCTAAATATAACATCTATTTGCATCACAAATGAACTTTACTCCCATATTAGCCATATGGTGGATGTCCAGCCTAGCCTACTAGAAATTTACCCAAAATGGTATTCACCCTGAAGTGATTACTACATTTGGAAAGAGCACAAAAATGATAAAAAGTAATGTATTCAATTTCTTCATAGCTGAACTAACCTATATGATAGGCTAAAGTTAAAATTTTATAGGCTAGCCTATGCTTAGTTCAGAATGGGAACCTTGGCACAGGAATTAGCAGAATTTCATCCAATAGTACTATCTAAATTTTATTTGAAAATGAACTCCAACAAATAGATTAACCATCTATTTGGGATATTTTTACCTTATTATGAAGAGAAAAATATATAAGGCTATTTTTCCCAGGGCAGATTGAAATTGTCTTCTCTTTCTTCCAGCGAAAATTAAATGGGTCGTCGAAATCCAGTTTCTATTCGGTAATTTATAGCTAGGGTGTTAGCACCAGAGTTGCCACTTCAACAAAACTACTGGTACTAGCCAGGATAGCTCAAAAGTACTACCACGACAGAAAAGTACTAACTCCCTGCCTAAAAATTTGCCGCGTGTTGCGCTTCGCGCAACACGCGGCATTTTAGCTCCGTAGTTTCTCTTTGGCTTATCATATAAGCCAGAGTAATTTTTATTTTTTATTTCTGTATAGCTAGTCGAACACTGACTTCCGATATGGCAAAAAAGGGCCACTGATATGGGAAGCAACTACAATCAAATCATCGAAGTTATCTCTGGATGTTCACTATGAACGGTCCGTGATTGCCTAGTAGGGTAATAGAGCGTCCAGAATATCCGTTTTCTTAGAAAATAGGACAGAAAACTGGAAGCAGGAAAAGTAGTCAAGATGTGCAGTTTTTTGAAACAAATCTGTACAAGTTTATCAGTTATCCGTATCAAGCCTGTTTTTTTTCTGAGTCAAAATGTGAAAAAAAAAATTAAGCATCAGTTAGACAATCAAACTTTTTTCTCTTTAAGAGCTGCTACATTTAAAAGCTACTTTTATTTATCACTTATTGTCTCCTTTTTGGCATTTTTTTCAGGAAAAGCAGTCCACACTACCATTTTCCGTCCCGTTTTGCCTAAATGGGACTAAACGCGGGCAACGCGCTAAAGGCGTCACCCTAAAAGTTCAGTAAGAGAATTTTATTTACAGACCTTTACAGTAATAAAATATTATTTAAGCTCACGCTTCCACTTCCTCGCACTCCTGACCAGCTCTGTTGGAATATCCCAAGTCTCTGGATTCGGCACTTCCCTCCAGACATGCATAATATCGGATATTGTTTCTGGCAGTAGTCTGTTCCGGAGGGGGGTCCGAACTAGCTTTCACAGCAAAAACTGACGTTCGGCCGAAGCGCTGCTATGAGGCAACGACATAATACCCTTTATGAATATAGGTTGGTGAACAAAACCAGAGTCCCCAGCACAATCGTTGAGGGCGGACACTGAATTCCAAAACTGACACGTTCCCTTCCCCTAGCTCTTTCTTCAAGAATGGTAGTCGCCTCCACTCTCTGTTTAGGGCTTCAACTTCCAGCGAACCATTGAAACAGTCCTTGAATATGTGGAAAAGAGGGATTATAGAAGGAACTGATCCAGATAAAGCAGTTTCTGGAGATAACCAGTCTAGCATTCGAAGCAAGGGGTCTTCAATGTTTACTCTTCGCTTTATTTCAGAGCACAGCTTGATATAAAACGCAAGGCAATTTTCTTTGTCGCAGCTAGCTGTCTTTCTTGAAGTTTCCGACTTTCAATCTGATCAATTGCAAAGAGCTCAAGTTCGGCTCCAAAATGCATATCCGTCTCCATAGCTTTGAAGTTTCTTGGGTTTGAAAAATCTATTTCGAAGACTGAAAGTATGGTCAAAAGCTCGTCTTTGATATAATTCCTTTCCAGTTCGGAGAGAGTATTACCCACGCTTTTTAAAAGTTTGTGAACTTTCACTTCTGCGCTCTGGAATTCAAAATTCAGGCCGTTTACAATAGGAAGAACGTAATTCAGAAAAAGATAATAAAGCTTGACTTCGGGATCGATCAAAGCTATATAAAGCTTCACTGCCGTTTGATCCCGACCTTCATTCGCAGGTAAGGCAAAACACAACGTCAGAGCAGTCCACTGTTGCACCAGCCTCTGAGAGACGGCCTCAAACGCTAACCAGCGAGTTGCAGATGGGTACAGGAGTGCATGCTCGGCTACTTCATAGAACTTTTGGAATTCCTTATACTCACGGAGTCGTTTGGCACTATTCGATACGTACGTGTATATATCATTGCTGAATCTGACGATCTCTGTAGGTAACTGCTTACAAGCATTAGCAGAGCAAAGTACAAAACTGTGACAGATGTATCCGAAAATAGCCAGCCACGGAATATCTTTCTTTATGAGGGCTGCAAGGCCGTTGTTCTTCCCAAGCATCACATTTGCATTATCAGATGCAAATCCTATGCAGTTTTTCAATGTCATCTTCTTCTCACTTAAAGTCTTATAGATCAAGTTTTTAAGGCCCATTGCTGTTGTATCCCCAACTTCTGGAATGGCCAAAAAGTCTTCCTTGATTCCACATGTAGTTTTGTCATAGTAGCGAACGATGATGACTAATTATTTTGTCTCACACTTATCAGTGCTTTCATCAACCGTCAACGAAAAGAGCGATTTTTCCAATCTTGAGCTCAGCTGGCTGATGGCGTATGGGGCAATTATGTTTTTGATTAGTCCAGTGGTTTTAGTTCTTCCACATGCAAGAAGCTTTACTACTGATGAATCAGCGATAAATTTTTTCAGCAATTCGGGCAAGCTGTTTATAATACTCATCTCCTTGGATTTTGATGCTACCCAGGCTGACATTGCCAACTCTAAGGCTGTCACCTGTTGGCTAATTAGTTCTCTTTCCTTTGCTGCTCCCGATAAAGTAAACTCATTGGTTTGGTCATCAGCAATACGCACTTGGTTCTTCATACTAACAACTTTGGATATGTGACTTTCCCTCAGTGCATGTCTAAGTAAATGGGATAGGCCGCCAGTAATGATCTTTTCGCTAAACCTACACCAAGATTTTGTCCTATTCCTTGGATATCTTTGCAGCCAGACCTGCAAGTCTTTATTTTCTATCCATTTTACACTGAATTTCTGTATTTTCACTGGCTTTGGTGGTTTATTTCTGCTGATTCATCGTTTTCTCACATTTAATAGTTCATTCTCTTCACCTTCAATTTAATTTGCAGTTTCTTCAAAGTCACTGGCACTAGCTTCAGATTTATTGGCTTCGTCTCCAGAGTCATTAGCTAGATAGATAATCTGTATAAGAGCTGTGACTCTAACCGGTTTTCCATATATCAAACCAGTGGCGTAACTAAGGGGGACAAGTAGGGGCCCTTTGCAGCACAAGTTTAGTTTTTATGGGTATTTGCTTCTCTAAAAGAGGTATCTAATAGAGGAAGAAAGAAAAATAAAAGAGATAAAGAAACTTCTAGATCCTAAATTTCAAAATTTCTTGAATATTCGCTGCATAATATTGCTCTTAGAGATTATTTGCTTCCTGACAAGGATGTTTCAGGGGCTAATTTAAAGAAAATATTAAAACTGGGTTAGTTGAGCCAGAATTTTCAATTTCATGCTAGACTTTTTCCAAGTGTCATGGTCACTTTTTTGACATTATACCCCCCTCCCATTCTGACATCCCATATATAACTGTATAAATACATTTCATCGTTGTGTCGAATCTTGTGATGACATTCTTTCTTGTAATATTCTTACATATTCTTTCATATTGTAAAGTGAAAATTTGATTGGTTGATTTTTTTAATATATTCCTAGGGCTATATCCAGGGCCATCAGGGGGGTGGGTGTATTTTCAGAAAAAGAACCAGGATATTTGGAAATAGTATAAAATAAAGAACTGAATGGTACTGCTTTTGTGTGTTTAGCGTGTTTTCTTCAGAAAAGGACTATCACTAAATATTTGGCATTAGAAAAAGACAACTAGACTAGTGGCCATTTTTATGGAGAAAATAAACACTCTTGTATCTGTTAGGGTAGGCTTAAAGTTTACTTAAAGACTGATTTATAGGGACCACATAGGTTGGGCTGGGGCCCCAAGCACCTGAAAACGTAAATTTCTTCGAATTTCTCGGCATTTCTTTATTGAATTATAAGTTTTTTATTATCCCCCCTAATTTTTTAATTAAATCATTTGCAGTTCGTTTTCATTAACTCACTGATCTTTTTGTTCCACTTTCCATTTATTTCTTTTTACCACAATTTTTTTTAATTTGTGAATTATTTTTCAACCACTCCCGAATGTTCAGTTACTTTCCACTTTTATCAGTAAAGCACAACGGTAAGAGCACTTCCTGAGGATGTGTTAACTTAGGTTTTAATCTTGGATGAGACACGATATTTTTTTTTTTTTACTGGAAAATTAAAAATTTGAAAATATTTTTTTTTCCAGAATCTATAAACATAAGTGAAAATCCCGGGCAAAAAATCGATTCGTTTTTGCATAATTTGATCTTTTTTACTTGTTTTCCTCAATTTATCGACTTTTCGTTTATGCATTTAAAACCTAGACAAATTTGGTGTTTATGTTATGTAAAATCCAATGCTTTTTATGCCCCTCGTGTTCATTTATATTCATATATTCTTGAGAAAAAAAATTCTCTACTTTTTAGTCCATTTTGAAAATGAGTTTAACTTTTTCTTTATTGTTTGACCTCCTCCGCTAAAAATTATTTGTACGTCTGGACCTGTGAAACCCATCAAAACAGCTACAGGCTAATATTCTTGGGGTTGAATTGTGTGGTTGAAGAAATAATCTTCTTTTTTTCTTTTTCTTTTTTTGGTTGGGAGTTATGATTCAAATTACAAACGGAAAAAAGGCATTTTATGTAAAATAACTGCTGTTTCGTATAGGAACTGAAAACAATGATTGAAATATTTTTTGTTTGATAAAATAAAAACAAAACAAAAATTCTGTCACTCAGAATTCCTCAAATCTTCATGTTGGAGCGATGCAAATTTAAGGCTGGAGGAAGTGAGACTGAGACCAAGCCACTTTTAAAAATTAAACGGGAAGGGAGCAATTAAAATGATTTTTTGGGTCTTTTTAAGAAGCTGAATTTATTACGATCGGTTTTTATTGAAATTTAACAATAAAAAAAAATCTAGTTGGTTATCTTGGTTATCACTGTTGGTTGTCATTTCTAATATGCTTGTAAAATTGCCCTTTTCGGTCTAAAGTACTACTTTTGACAAAAAGTATTGAAAAAGTACTGCTTTTGCAGAAAGTATTCAAGAACTACTACTTTGATCAAAAAGTACTAAAAGTAGTACTTTGGTACTACCCGTGGCAACTCTGGTTAGAACGTTACTACGGTAGTTAACCGGGATTGCCGCCAGGTCGAAGACAAAATCCCTAAAACCTTAAAAAAAATCACCATGTATAAAGAAACACTAATTTAATATTTCCCTGCTTTTACCTTGAAAAGTTATCGTTTTTGGTTACCTCAGTGTTTAGAAAAAAACCTCAGACGATTATTTATTTATTTATTAGTACCAAATTACGGTAAGGATATACCGTATTTGACGGTAAGGATATACCGTATAAGGATATAGGAAGTATTTTACATAGAAACCAAAAGGACACGTGTCGGCTGATGATGGTGACACCGTTGACTGCAAATAGCATTGTTGTCTAGCTTAGGGGCAAAGAAAAATAAGGAGCTCATCAACGGCAGTAGGCTTAATGTTAGTGACATATCTGCTCTATAAAGGAGCATCTTTAGCCCAGTCATTTCAAAATGAGGCAATATATTTTACTGACTGCCTTTATTTAATTACTAATTAGTATAGTTAATAGTTCTACAGTTAATAATCCTAGAAAAGCAGTAACTACTTCTCGATGTAAAAGATCCTCGTCTGAATCTTATTGTTTACGCTCTACCGAAGGAAGAGCCTAAAAAAAGATTGAAGATAGCTGGATGGAACTAGTTAGGGAAAATATGACTGTAACTAGCAAATTATCTATAGAAAAGAGCTATCCAATTGCTTCGTGTGCGGGTAATATAACTAATTGGCGTATCAAGCAAAGAAAAAATGGCGCAAGGGGTCCCCGGATTTATTTCATTAAGCTCAGAGGGTTGTTTTTAGTCGAAAATGAACAATGTTAACAAGCTAAAATGTAGTGGGATTATAATTTCTACAGACCTATCCCCTGCTTTTTATCTGATTCGAAACTCCCTACTTTTGAAAGTATAAGATGAATCAACTAGTTTACATCAATCAACTTGAAATTTTTTAGATGAGTCAACTAGTCACTTAGCGAATATAATGGTTATAATTTTATTTCTAAGACTATGAATTCTACATCGAGAGGAGGCCTTGTTTTTTTTTTATTCATAGCTATATTTCTTGTAGAATTGTTTCATATTTGATTCTGCGTATGCAAAAAAGGTCTTTGAATTCCTGGTTGTTGAGCATGATTTTGGGACTGATAAAGTGTTGTGTTGCTTGTTCTATAGACCACCTGGTCCTGCGGTGCAACATTTTATAAGTAAGTTGGATATGTTTTCTTGCGTCACAATTGAGCGGAGTCGGAAGATTATGTATATTGGGGATTTCAATACTGGTATAAGCAATCCCAGTCATACTATTTCATTTACATATTATTCACCTTCGATTGCTGATTTTTGACACTTTGTCTTTCGCCGGGCCTTCTCCCAGCTTGCCGTATCTCAACTCGAGCTGTAAGCTCAACAGCGACGATAATCGACAATAATTTTCTAAATACTGAATTTTATTCCTGTAATGTTATTGTCGTTGACATGCCAGACCATTTTATGCTTTAGATGGAGATTCATACATGTCGACAAGCGGTGACTCCGATCAAGACAACTAAAAGACTAGACACTACATCTGTTCAGTGATTGAATAAACTACTGCTTAAAATTTACCCGTCACCATTCTTAGACTGCGAGGATACAAATCAAGCTTTACATTACATCAAATTCATCACTCATCAATTCATTCATCAAAGAACTCAATCTGGCTTGTTCCAGTGTCTTTAACCCGTTAACACATTACAATAGACTTAAAAGGCCTTGAGTTACGAGAAGACTACTAAGGTCAATCCAATTAAAGAACAGGTTGCATAGAAAATATTTGTCTCGTCCAAATGAGATAAATCCAGCTGCTTTTAAAGCTTCCAAGAATTTCTTAACCACAGCTCTAAGGTCTGCTAAACAGCAGTACTATATGAAGGTATTCAATAACGCGTAGGGATCTTCTAAGAAAGTTAGGTTATTAATAAATGATTGTATCGGTAAAACAGGTGAATTCTCTTCCGGATGAGGTGATGATTCCGGATGGTAATACAGATACTAAAGGAAATATTAACGTTGCTAACATGCTCAACAATCACTTCGCTAAAATTGGTGAAAAATATCGGAAGAAGCATCCTGAAACTTAGCACGAAATTCTACTGACTTCAAAGGTTTTCTACTCCCCTCTGCTCACCGATCCACGTTCTTCAGCCCAGTGCCATCTGCTGAAATGATGATGATATCTCACCAACTCAAAAATGAACAATCAGAAGGATCGGGCGGATCTTTTCAGAATTTATTTAAATCGATTAGGTCTATGGTGTTTTCCCTTATTGCATGAAGTCCACCCGTGTCATTACACTACAAACAGGGGGAGATGTGAGTGGCCCGTCTAACCATAAGCCAATACCAATTCTATCTGCTTTTGGAAGGGTGATTGAACATTGTTTGTATGTAAGAATTGTTAATTTCCATTTAGAGAATAGTTTTTTAGTAAGTTCCGATTCAAGTTTCGGAAAGGCCATTCAACAGAACATGCTATTTTGGCAGTAACCCAGCTTATATATGACGCTTTGGATAAGGATGAAACTCCAGCTACTACATATGTGGATACACAGAAAGCGTTTGATACTAAAAGTCACATAATTTTAAATGAGAAATTGTCAAACTGTGGCATACGTGGTCAGGCCAATGTGTTAATAATGTCATATCTAAGTTAAAGAGTTCTGTGTAATGGCGGAGGCGGTGTTAAATCATTGTCTTCACCACAAACCACGCAGATATAAGTATAAGATTCACCACAAATCAATACCACGCAGAACATAAGTCATAAGTGACTTTAATTGGGGCCTTACAATACTGTTATTAAATGTTGTTGGTGACGAAATAGCACATTGTCTTACCCCATTCTATACTGGGAGAAGGAGATTTCCAAGCAGAGAAACAGAAGAATCATATAAGAGACTATTACATTCCTTAGCTAGTAGAGGGAGCCTTAGTTCCACTTTCAGATTTTCATAAATGTCAGCCAGCGGCGCTAGGATGCAGGGGTCAACACCAGCCAAACCATTCAATTATAATATCCTCATGGAGAAGGGGTGTAAACATCACTTAGCTTCACACCGAGCAAGGTGATGGCCAACGCGCTTCGGGTGACCGCAAGACTGGGGACCTTGTGGTGCACCTTATCCCCAAGAAACGCTCAATGATGATTATGATTACAAATATAATGAGAAAAGTTTGTCTACGGCATCCCCGGTATTATGCGATGCGACGAGAATGGCGCTCTCGTCGAAAAGTATGCTAGCTACCGTCCTATCAAGAAGACAAGGCCTGAATATCGGCTGATGGAACCTGTGCTCGATTAAATATTCATTGACACAAGCTTTTGTAGCTCATGAATTTTATCTTTATAACCTTGATATTCTGTGCGTTTCTGAGACGAGACTAAATGGACGTAACATCTTGACCCTTGAATCCTCGGCTGGGCAGACGGTCTCTTTTTATAATTCGGGACCATTAGATGGATTTGGCCGAGCAGGACTAGGTATCCTGTTGTCCCCCAAAGCAGTTACTGGGCTCATCGAATATGAGCCTGTGTCTGAGAGAATCGTACGGGCAAGAATTAAAGGTCGCATGAACAATCTGACTGTCCTTAGCGTTTACGCCCCAATAAGAGATTCCACTACAGCAAAAAGATCAGTTTTACAGTGACCTGCAGACAGTCATTGATAAGATTCCCCGGAAAGATATCCTCCTAATTGGAGGCGACTTCAATGCCAGAATCGGCGGAAAGCTGCATAACTCGGAACATTTGATCGGCAAGCACGGCCTTGGAGACAGGTGAACAAATGGAAACATGCTTTTGCTGTTCGCAATGCAGAACAATCTCGCTGTGGCTAACACCTGGTTTAGGCACAAGCCGTGTCATACGTATACATGGGAATCCCGTGATGGAAGAGTAAAGGCGCCCAAATAGATTATCTCCTTGTATCCCGACGATGGAAATCCATGGTGTTGGACTCGAGAGTGCACAGAGGTGCTTACACGGGATCGAAAAATGGATCTGACCACTTCTTGCTGAAGACAAGGCTAAAGTACAGACTTAGCTCAAGGAAGACTACTATGCCGAACCAGAAAATAGACGTGTCGAAGCTGAAAGTTGATGAGTACCGAAGAGTATTTGTCCTTGAACTCTCAAACCGCTTCGCTGTCCTTCAAGATGATACCGAAGAGGCAATCCCGACTGATCAGTGCCCCAAGATAAAAATTGAGAAGAAATATAGCAAATTCAAGGACCACATCAATGAAGCTGCCGCAAACATACTTGGGTTTGTCAAGCGTAAAACCAAGAAATGGATCTCAGAAAAGACAATCAAACTATCTGCCAAGAAAAAATAAATGACCAACATGAAGTGCCCCACGTACAAAGTGCTACGACAAGAATGTCACAAATCAGCAAGAGCTGACAAAAAAGCCTACTGGTCTAATGTTACCAGTGATATGGAAAGAGCCGCATCACGGAACGATACACGAAAACTCTATCAGATACTTGGAGAATACACTGGGAAGAAGAAGCAAACTACCATTCCCTCGCTTAAGGCGAAGGATGGTAAAATACTCTCAAGCAGCGAGGAACGTATCGAAAGATGGCGAGTTCATTTCCAAGAGCTATTGAAACCAGGATACAATAGTAATCGAAAGCAACACTTACAGAACCGCAGAACCCCCCGCACAACCAGGCTTATGAAAATGTATGCACGGACCCACACTCCAGGGATGAAGTAATTAAGGCAATCCAAGTTTTGAAAAACCATAAGAGCCCAGGAGTAGATGGGATTCCTGCCGAGTTACTAAAAGCTCTCCCCGAGGCAGCGGTGGATGAACTTCATAGCGTGATAACCGAAGTTTGGGACAATGAATACATCCCAGATGACTGGAAGACCTCAATAATTGTCCCTATCTTCAAAAAAGGAGACCGAATGGACTGCAAAAACTACCGAGGTATATCCCTTATCCCCATTGCTGCCAAGCTGTTCGCAGTCATACTTTTAAATAGATTCAGAGACACCAGATACAGCCGAACGCGACCCAACCAAGCAGGGTTCAGGCCGGGTATGGGTTGCTATGACCAGATTTTTAGCCTGCAACAGATCCTTGAACACCGGTTTAAACACCAGCAGGAAACAATTCAAATCTTCATAGACTTCATTACCGCGTTTGATTCGGTCCATCGTGATGCAATAAGGGAGGCAATGAGAGAGGACAGTGTGCCTGAGAAGATCATCAATCTTCTCAAGGCATACTATGCTGGAACAAAGGCCCGGGTAAGAGTCGATGGTGATCTTTCAGATCTGGTCCTGATCGAGGAAGGTGTACGTCAAGGCTGTGTCCTTTCACCAACTTTGTTCAACTTCGTCATCGATTGGATCCTCAGGGTCCTGGACAATTATAAAGGCGTTGCAGTGAGCCCGTCCTTCTCCGTCACAGATCTTGACTATCCTGACGATGTGGACATGCTTGCTGAATCCGTTGCCGAAGCCCAGGCTATGGTAAATGACGTGGCAGGCAAGGCACTTTTAACTGGTCTCCAAATAAGCCTACAAAAAACAAAATCCATTCGAAAAGATGGGATGGATGAAACCCCTGTGACCCTAAATGGTAATCAGATAGAGGACGTCCAGTCGTTCAAATACCTCGGATCGATGGTAAACCCTGCCGGTGAACCTTCAGAAGACATATCGTCAGAGCCACATGCGGCTTCAGAGCCGCATATCGTCAGCCTGGACTGTCTTCCTTCAATTACGGAAATATCTCTGGAAGCGGAGCGAAATATCGCTACGCACAAAGCTCCGAGTGTATGAAGCTACGGTTCTCTCTGTCCTCCTCTATGGAAGTGAAACGTGGTCACTTAAAGCAGCCAAAGCGTTGAGCTTGAATATATTCAACCACAAACGCCTGCGCTATATCCTGGGTATCCACTTCTCCTATACAATCTCGAATGAAGAAGTAAGGAGAAGATGTGGGGATCGCCCACTTGTCTCTGACATTGTTAAGCATAGGAGACTGAGATAGTTTAGCCACACAATGCGCAGACCAGATGACCATATAAGCAAAAAATGCCTCAAATGTCTACCACTACCTGCTTAGAAGAAAAGGGCAGGAGGCCAAAAGAAGACGTGGCTAGAAACAGTTAAGTCGGATCTGGAGCCAATTGGGGGATTCCGATTATACGGCTGTCGCTGGGATCGCCAGTGGCTGGAACTGGTGGAGCCTGCCACCCTCGAGCGAAACCTATGGAAGGAGACATGTCGTCATCTGCTGGGTGCCACGATGAGTCTGGATGCGGCTTGAACGTGCAACAAGTACAAGTACAAGAGTCTTACATCATGGGCAGATAAAGCAATACTTTCACCGTGTTTTTCTGCATCAACTAAAACAGATACCAAAGCAGAAAAGGCATGACACCACCCAAGGCGAGACTAAAAACCAAAGTGGTGGGCCTGAACTGTACATTTAGTTCTCAGCTCATCACTTATCAGTTTCTCAATAATTTTACAAAATAAAGTTGCAACTGTTATTGGATGAAAAGACGAACACTCTGAAGGAGGTTTATTCTTCTTATCGATAGAAGTCAAACATCCAATTGAAACAGAATCTGGGACAAATCCCAGGTTACATATATTTTGGTAAAGGAGGACTAATTGCCCCAAAAACAGTTCACCACGCAACGACGAGTGCAGAAATCCCATCAAATCCTCTAGAATTTTGTTTCTTCAGTTTACCAATTGCAGAAATAATCAGGCTCTTTGTAATAATCAGTCCCGGACTAGAAGCATGCTAAAAAATCTCGGGGTTTTACTTTTAACTATTTTGCAAACGTGAATCTGGAGCAGAAAATTCATTTTTATAATGCTCAACCCATGAGAAAAGTGGTCTTCCGGGATGGTTACGGATGACGTATGACAAACATGGTCTAAGTGAGATGTACTGCAAAAATTATGGACGTAAATAAAATTCTCATTTTTCGGTGCAACTACATAATCATTGAACAGACCGAAAATGATAATTGGGCGATCATAATCACCAGAAGAATTAAGCGGGTCGGTTAGATCACAATTGATGCCACCAGTCGCAATACAGCATAAACCCTGTTTTTTTTTAATTTTAGCCAGCGATTCGATAAACAAGCGGCACTAATGACAAAAAGTCTCTCAGATCGAACGTCACGGTAGTTTGTGTGCAGATAAATGTTTAGCACTACAAAATTCTGGATTCTAATTGCGAAAATATCACTTGCTGAATCAAAAATAGACGAAGTAAAACATGACTTTTCAAAAGTTGCAAGACGACCATAAAGACTGAGAGTGGCGTGAAGCGACCGAGAACACTTTATGATTGGTTGATAGTTCCAAAAGGCTCAGGCTCAAAGTAGCTGCAAAGTGCTCCTGAATGCACATTGTGTCACGTTTAGCTAAAAAGTCCTTCAAAACACAGATCGATTTAGCAAATTTTCATTTAAATGCCATGAGGCTATCGCATAAGAGATGGAGGATCCTTGGTTCATTTATTCATCGCACATTTAGTGGGCGGGTTTTAGACTCATTTTGATAGGGGTTAAGCACTGTTTATCAACTTATTAGCCGGACACCTTACACTGTAGCATGTATGGCCTTTCTTTTTGCACAAAATGCAGAACATATCTTTCGTGCATCTATCATCCTTCGTGGAGGTGTGGTCTGAAGCACCGTAAAGCACTTTGTTTTCAAAAATTTAAAAACTCATTAGCAAAATTCCCAATATTCTTAAAAGACTCCGACTGGGCTGATTCTATTTGATGAGATGAGTTACGAAAAGTCAACAAGAGTTCAAGACTAGCAGTGACAATAGAGCGTAAAACGTTTTAAGTTGATTGAAGCTTACCAATAGTCAACTAAATTTAAAAGTCCGAACTCACCCAGTGTTTTCATATTGCCATTCCATAACAAAAAGCTATTTAGCACAAGAATATAGCATAGGCTCGTCCATTATGGACCAATCATCTAATCTGATATCAATTTACAATCTTAGGAACCTTACCCAGGATCCCACATACTAAATTGCTCGATTAATTATAATACCATATAAAGTGCCAATATGAGGTATTTTATTGCATTATTGGTAATTCACATTCTTAAATTAAAGTATATAATAGTAAAAAATAGTAGTAATTTTTTGTCAGGACAGTTGTATTCTAATAAAATAATATTTTACAATTTGAAGAGTTTGTGGAACATGATATACCAAAGTTTTCGAAGTTTCTGAGAGGTGTGGAGTGGAATAGATTTCGTCGTGCTCGAATCGAAATGATTGCCTATCCCATTTGATTGAGAAAAACCGTGTTTTCTGAGAAACATTATTAATCAGATTTCCAAGTAAGTTATAAAAAATCCGAAATCTAAATGTTCAGCACTGTGTCATATATTTAAACAAACATCTTAAAAAAAGGGGTTTTAATGAAAATAAAATATATTTTAAACATTTTTTTTGCAATTATAACATTGAAAAAAATCCAGTCAAATAAATATTGAATCCTAAATTGCTGAGCTTTCCAAGAATTAATATTTATCTATTAAACGTTCAGTTTATTTGCATTAGTTCTTTTGAGACATCTTGATTATTATGGGAATTTTACTTTTATTTTGAATTTTACGGTGTTTGAAAATTAAACCACACTGCTTACGAGTAGAGTACTAAGTACCATTTTGCTGACCGCACTAGGAAATTCTGAGGGTTTATGTTCCTTCCTATGCTATTCTAAGGGTTTATGTTCCTTCCTATGCTATTCTAAGGGTTTATGTCCCTTCCTATGCTATTCTAAGGGTTTACGTTCCTTCCTATGCTATTCTAAGGGTTTATGTTCCTTCCTATGCTATTCTAAGGGTTTATGTTCCTTCCTATGCTATGTTAAGGGTTTATATTCCTTCCTATGCTGTTCTAAGGGTCTATGTTCCTTCCTGTGCTATTCTATGGCATTATGTTCCTTCCCATACTATTTGCTTGATGCTCTACACCTCTTCAAAGAGAGTCAGTACTCCCTCACATGGCCTTATACTTTGCTTGAGGCCCTAGGAATTCCCATACTATTTGCTTGATGCTCTACACCTTTTCAAAGAGAGTGAGTACCCCCCTCATATGAAAATACACTTCAGTTTCACATGCACATTTTAAAAAGAGAGCAGTACGAGCGGGGGATCCCCTTGCAAAAAGCGAGATATTTATTACTGGTTCCTGAAGTCTAGCTTGTTACACAAGTTTGCTTCAACTCCACGTTTTCAAACAGATGGATTTTTGAAGCACATTCAGCATTGCGTGTTTTATTTTTTTATTTTTTTTTGGCCACTGACATTTTTTTTCTGATAACAAGTACCATTCATTGCGATCGTAGCTCTATGGTGTGGTTGACTTGAAAATAAAATTTTTAACGAGAAATGTCTGAAAAGTGTTCTTGGGGAGATGGGTTGATGACAGAAGGATGTCTTAGAGTAGTTATAGTGTGATAGTGGTGGACGTATTGCTTGCAAAAAAAACCCGAGTGGATGACTTGAAAATAATATTTTTAACAAAAAACGTCTGAAAAGTGTTCATGGGGGGATCGGTTGATTGGAGATGAGGTGAAGGCAGTGGGTTGTCTTAGAGAAGTTATAGTGTAATAGTGTGGGACGTATTGCTTGCGAAAAACCCGAGTGGATGACTTGAAAATAATTTTTTTACAAAAAAACTATCCTTGTTGTGCGTTTCCACACAGTATACCTTCGACCCGGGAAACACACCACTGGATATCAGATCGCTACCCGTTTCAGATTTTTATTTTCAGTGTAAGCCAAAATAATGCTAAGGGGAAATTAATTTTTGAGGGGGGTAAAAATGGTAGTTATTTAGTACCCCGTAAACATGTGACTTGAAATGCTTCATTAGAAATAGGTTATTGCTAATGATACCTCCTCGACAGATATTTTTTTATTGTATTTTATAGCTATTAGCAAAACGTTGCGTTGTGTTTGCCACACCAACTAGTAAATATTTATCGGGCTTTTATTTTTTCTGTTCAATTATTT